>JANTOQ010170257.1:0-14657 GCA_027564595.1 Bythotiara depressa | reverse complement strand
AACACCGAGCCCCAACATCAATTGAAACAACAAGAACAATATAAGAACAATCGAGTCTCAAAATTAGAAAAAATTAAAAACACCGAGCTTCAGTAAAAATTATCTGGTTGTTATAAAAAAAAAGTGTATCTGAAATGACACAAAATTGATACAATAATTTATTGGCAAATGTGCCAAATTAACCAAAGTTATTATTAAACAAGTAATGCGGAAGTTTGAAAAATGTACACAAGGAGAAGAAATCTTAATTTATTTCGGTTTACCACTGAGAAAAACAAGGTGGTAATAAAATTTTAATAACATTCCGTATAATTCATGTTTTCAAAATCGGTCGATCGGTCCCAGTCCGTTGAAGTTAAATGTAAAGGACATATAAAGTTATTAAAACGTTTAGTTCTGCACGTTTCCTGGTCGTTTCTGCACCATATCTTGTTTCCTGGCCGTTTTTTGTGTCTAAAGGCGGATCGAAGTTCCACTTACTGAAGAAAACGTTCCATGGAAAACAAATTCAACGATTGTGATTGGTTGAGATCAATTTTCCTTGGACGGAATTTAAAAAATTCAGATTAAAAAATCTGCTTAATGAGTTCACTGAACAGAATAATACACAGAATATTTACTTAACATTAATAGGTTCATTAAGTATTGATTATTATTTTGTTTACTTAAAGTGAAAGAATACATTGATGATTAATGACATTATTTGAATGATTAATCGATTAAAGATGCTTCTGCAAGCAATAAAGTTAAGTATAACAGAGAAAAGAATCGACCTTTCCTGAATCCCATGAAAATGTTAAGTTTATTTTTTATAAAAAACGGACTTCAGATTCAGATTCCTCTTCAAGAAATATGTCTATCCTAAACAGCAATCACTGAAGGATCGTTTCCGCTTCACTATGACAACAGACAAAGCCTTCTTAATTCCAAACTTTCCATGCCCCACCTCGTATTCATACATAAAAATTAATATTATTTTGCATGGACATGACACGTGCGTAATTAAGAAGGCTTTGAACGTTGACACGGTGCAGCGAAAACAACCTTTCTGTACGGTGTTGTCATTCTTCTGTATGGTGTTGTCATGGAAATTTTCAACATAGGCATATTTTTAGACGAGAAATCAGAATATAAAGTCGACTTTTATAAAATTAAACTTCAAGTTTTCATGAGCTTCTGGAAATGTCTATTACTTTGAGAGCTAAAGTTTTCCATAGAGAAGAGCTATGTGCCACGTTTCTTTTTTAATTGCATTGTTCGCTCTCAACGGTTTGTTTAGTAAAAAGGTTTTACATTAACGATACTCAATAAGATTAACAGAAAAGTTATCAAAGCAATTTGCCTAATGGGAATGCGAACTCGGCATCTTTGGATTAATAGCCCGCCTCGCTAATAGCCCGCCTCACTACCAACTATACTAATTTTCCTCGATTAACCCGCGAAAAAAACTAATCAATTCATGAAAATCGAGGCTGGATATTAGAAAATTTAACGAATTATTTCTTAGTATCTATGGTAAGGGAATGGGATGGTGAGAAACCATACATCACAGTAACAACGTGTGAACGAATCATAATGTGTTAAACGCCCCACATTCACACCTTTTTTATCCTGTTAGTTTTACTTCATGATGGCTGAGAAGTTGTTAATAATGACGCAACATTAATTACAAAGATAATTTGTTTGACTATGTGATATTCTTACAGTCGGTTTTTCGGCTGCCGTAAGAATCATATATCCATTGAGGAACATTTAACATTACTTCTTGTAATGTCAGTATTTATATTGTAAAATGAAAACTATGTAAAGGGGGAAAAGGTAGCATCTAGAACTGTGTTGTTAAAGTTTGATTTGAAAAAAGTAGGAATAAGTTTGAAAAATAAAGTGTCATATCTTGGGGGACTATTATAAAATATTGGACCGTAAACGTGGATTAAGCTTAATATTGCAGTAGACGGGGGAAAGAGAAAAGCCGACGTCATAATTACTTGAATAATTAGGACTATTAAACTTTAAGAAATTGCAATGTTCATTTTAGAGGGACGTAAATCAGCATCACTTTTTATAACAATTATTTAAATAGCAGTATAGAATAAGTCCATCTATTTATTGGGAATTCTAGGTTATGATTAATCAACCGAAAACAGTAAATTTCAACGGAAGATCTTTCTAGAAAGGTAACCAGGTAGAAATATTTCAAACATAACGTTTAGACAGCAAGTAATACCAGTTTTCAAACGAAGCTTTTCATAGTATAGCATGCGAGTGTTTATTTGTGAGCCGGATTCAGCAGATACTGGAACACTAACACGAAAGCTCCCAACAAAGCTGTTTCCGAATTCTTATGAAGACTTTATATAGGTCTTAGGATAATCGTTTGAACGTTCTACTACCAATAAAATAGCTAGTTAGATTATGACCACATCCATAGTCAGAATAGTCTTGATTTCATTCTCATAAAAAATTATATTTTTAAAATCCTTTTTTTTTAAATGAAAATCGGTAGAAAGATTTGTGTGATGTCATATGAATTACATTCGGAAGTCTTTTCATATTTTCATATTTCAATTTAAATAACGAAGAGATTTCTAACCGATTTTCCTTTCCATAATCCTTCGTTACACACAAACCCATTCTCCTTTTTGTTGGGCAAAGAGGGACATGGAATGGTGTAAAGAAGTAGATTTGGAATTCCATAACTCAAATGAAAGCTTTCATACAATTAAAACGTCCATTTTAAGGACCCTCGTTGATATAAAACCGTGAGTTAAACACTAAGGCGTTTAACATGGGTAAGTGAGGATGAAATAAAAAATAATAAGAGTTTTCAAAACAACGCATAAACAAGTACAATCATGGTCATAAATATTTATCACAAGGTGCCAGATTAACCAAAATATTTATCACCAGGTGCCAGAATAACCAAAATGAGTGATGTTTTAGCGAATACAGATATAAAGAAGAGTTAAACTTTTCCTATTTTCAAATGACTTAAGACGCATGGATCTCAGGTACTTTGGTAAGGATCTCAGGTACTTTGGTAATGAAGTAATTGTGGTTGTACACCAAAGTTGGACAGGGGGAGGACTCCCTAGTTTCGTAATTGGTCCATTTGTGACGTCATAAAATAATAAAAAGTATGAAACATGTAAAAGATTTGAGATTTTTCTTAAGAAAATGTGCTATTTGTTTTCCTACCAAGTTCTACTTATCAACTACAGCCGTTCATTTGTGTTTTTGCACATTTGAGGAAAAGTGGCAAATATGAATGGGTTCTAAAATCCCATAAGTGCCAATAATTTTTACGCAAGATTGTCATTCTTAAAATTGTTTCAATTAAAACATCAAGAAATCTAATTTCGGACACTTATAGTTACGAAATTGCTCATGTGACACAAGATATAGACTGGATGAATATCTTTATGTATAATCAGTGGATAATATACAACCTCGTTCCCAGCCTTTTTCATCGAGGATGGTAAGATGGCCTTTTCCTGATCTCCTTAATGTATTGAAGAGCGTAGTTACATTATCTTTGACGCATTATGTGTTTTTAATATCAATGACCACAACCACAAAATTTTACAAGACTGACACGTAACTATGGACTTATCACGGGTGACGTCATCTGTATACCGCCTGGTCAATTTATTATATTTTAAGCATCCCTGGAGGAGAACATTGCACAATGAACAAAGATAATTGTGGAGGAGAACTACGTTAAGGTATGAGTAAAAATGAATCCCTCCCCCGGTAAACGTTCAATTGGTCTGTCCCATAACGTTCGCTAATAAAGTTTCCAGCTGTATCTGTCGGAAATGCTTGCGACGATTCATGTTGTTTAGTGACATGTAACGTCATCCGTGCTTGTGTGTCGGCATTTAGAGTTTGTCAACGGTATTATACCTTCTTCTTAATTCGAGTCACGATCTCATTGTGCATCGTCTCGAATACAAGCGTTCTTAAATAGAAAAGACAGATAGGGACAGTAATTTCCTCGTAACAAAGGGGGGAAATAAAAAACCATTAGTTTTATCGTCATTGTTATATTTCTTAAAACAAGAAATGATTATAAACTATTAAAAAATATTAATTGATATACATTGTAGTGACATTCTAGAAAAGGAAATTGGTTATAAGAAAACTGCTATTTTTATGCACGGGGACAAAAGACTCGAAATAATCAAGGTCAGACATGTGATGTCGAAAGAAAAATGCCGTTAAAATAATGACAACAGACCAATTCTATGTATTATTGCTTAAAAAGAAAAGAAAACGTTCAAAAAAATTAACATCGTGTACAAAAGTTATTTCCTAGTTACCTTTTATCGTGATATACCGATTTCCATCGTGTTTATGTACATCGATTTCTTCGAGAGGAAATGAAGTAATTTATTAATGAGTCCACTTAATGGTCAGTTTTCGAAATCACTTCATTTTAATCAACTATACGGTAACACATGGAGTTGATAGGAATATATACACTGTCTACTAGTATCTATTAAAACATTTTTCAATTGCAAACTCTATTTTATCACGTGTTGTCCTGTTTTCAACACGATCATTTTTGGTGAGATCGATAATATTAGCGTGTTGAATTAACGATTGAGAGGGGTATGAAACCAGAGCAACAACAAGTTTTAAGTGAAATGTACTTCGTTTGAACAAGACGTGGTGATTATTAAGTTAAGAATCTATAAAGAAAATATGTATGTTCCATCGCAGGTATTATTCCTACTGATCATATCCCTGTATATCTGGATCATCGAGGCTAAACCACTTGCAGAGGAAAACAACAAAAAGAGCGAATATGGAACCGGTCGACTAGCAGTTCAAGTTTTAAGAACAGCCAAAGAATTTACTTCAAAGGTTCCTGAAGAGGATATAAAGAAGATAGAGGAGAAAGCATTGACTGGACTAGAGAAATCATTTGATTACGTGACATCTTCTGATTGGTTTAGTAAGAACTTACTCCCAACATTAAAGAAAAATAAACGTTTAAAACGAGGAAGAAGAAGACACAAGAGAGGAGCTAAAATAAACCACGATGCAGCATATATATCTGAATTCCCAACGAACCGAAGACTATACAAGTTAGCTAATAAGTTAGGTTATTACTTGCGGATCCATGCTGACGGAACAGTGGATGGTAGCACCAATTCTAATGACCCAAAAAGTAAGTCGACTAATTTTTACTTGTTTATTTCTTTGTTTATTTTTCATTATTTGTCTATTCTTGGTTTCGTAAAAACTTTTGTTAACTAATATTTGCTATCGCAAAATGGAACCCCTGTGATGACTACTTCACTGATTACTCTAACATGTGCTTGATTATAAATCACCTTCAGTCACATAACATTTTTTTCTTTAAGGTTCTCCACCACAGAGAACTTGAGAGACCACTAGAATCGCAGTTAAGTGTCCAATTTTCGTATTTTGATTCGTCCACCGCACCCCATTGTGACTCGTTTTTCATCCCGCCAGGTTATTCCTTAAAAGTATCCGTGCCTGCTAGCTGTCGATATTATTACTATAGAACCCCCGTCATAACTTTGAACATAGTGATCTTGACAATCGCGAAAACCGAAAATAAGAGCAAACCGAATTTCGTCCGAATAATCGTCTTAAACTATGACTAGATTAAGAATCCCAACCCTCTAGGTAAAACAGAAGAGTTGTTTTGGTTGCAATTTGTTTACGATCTTAATTTTAATCTCGTCATAACCCGCCTCTTTGCCATGAAAAACGTGATTTTTCAAACAGTCTTAGAATATTTTCACAGGACGTATGATAGCGAAATTTTCAGCATATATATATTTTAGGAGGAATTTAAATCTTTACTTCGTTGTAAATAAAAATGATCAGAAAATGTTTGTGACATCAGGCGACATGTAATTCGGGAAATGTATGTTGTCTACAAAACTTCCATGGATGGTACTACGGATTGAAGGATACTGTACTGAAAAAAAATTAGGGGAAACAGAGTGATTCTATTCTGATATATCTGTTAACAACACCACGAGGAGATTCGCTGGCACTTAAATAATTTTATTGCTGTGGTAAAATTTAATTTATATAGGCGTAGTCTATAAATTAAAAAAACAATACCTTCCCACGTTTTACTGCCATCTGCTTTAACTTCATGATTTGTGCGTGTGTCGTTTATCATTTTTGTGTTGACGTTTTGTAAAAAACGTTTGTTTGTTACTAGCGTTCAACACGTTTACGCAAAACACTAACGGTATCGAGACGAAATCTGGACAACCTCAAATTTTGTTTCCAACAACAAAAATATATTTCATACCTTACCGATATGATGTTTTCTTTTAACAAAACAGTGTCCTAACGATATGATGTTTTCTTGTAACGAGGCACCAAATGCGGGGAAGGGTAAAATATTTACTTGTTTGTTTAAATTGATTCTTCATTTTTCGTTTCTATTATAAATCTTACCGATAAAACTTCATAAGTGATATACTTAACACTCAGTTAAAAACAGCAATGATATGGCGACGAGAAGAAAACTAAATTCTAATCAAGCCACGTGATTAAATGTTCATCTTGAAAAAATGAGAATATTGGAAAATAACAAAAAGTATAAAAATATATTACTTGCTTTTGGCTATGATATATAGCAGTAGAAGGTAGTCATTCTTTTATTAGGAACACTATCTACAATAACGATATCTGTTGAAAATTTCCAAATATAACCACTCTAACCACTCTAACGACCGCTTTCTATTTATCCTTTTAACAATCTTGTGCATACCTCCTGGTTATAGTAAACTCCCCTTTTGGAAACCTCTATAATTTTATGAGGAACCACAGGGTCTTATAAGCTTCTACCAAATTTATTTTACATTAGATTTCCAAAATCAACCCCCTGGAAAAAGAAAAATAACAAAGAAATGACCAATGAGTTGATTCCTTTCCGGGGACACTATGTATTAATTACTTGATTTCGGCAGTGTTAACATAAATTTTTTACGAGGTCACGCTTTTTTTTTTCCACCGGCGACAAAATTACTCAACTAGATTTTCTTTGCTTTGTCTCCGCCGAAAAGTCTGTTTGCTTCAGGAATGGAATGTTCAACATAATTTGTATCGCGTTTGAATTAAAAGCACATGGTGACCATAGCAACAGAACTTATAGGACAATTTTTTATTGTCGGAGCTATTAAGGTGCTAATTACTATCAGGCCAATCTTAACAAGCTTATCTCGAAATAGCAGAAAATAACTGCAACATAAACGTAAACACGTTGTCGCCGGGTAAGAATAGCGTGATTATAAACACTGTGTATGACTCCAAGTTCTGATTACACACACGGTACCGTTAAGGACACCGATTATGCGTCAATTACTGCGATGCCGATAACAGTAAACACTTGCCGTATCATCCGGTAACGGCTCCATTGAGATACCATACTATAACGTATACTCTCTGTGGGGAGCAAGGTAGAAATCTTGGCATACCTTGATATATTTTATATCTTTGTTTATCAACGAACAAATATATAAATAAATAATAAATAGAAGGACTACTAGAATGTTGTTTTTTTATCAAGAGGCAGCTTTAGATAATTTCAGATCATAGAAAAAAAGTAACAACCTTTAGAAATGTTTATCAAGAATGTCGCTAACAGTTTAATCATTGTATCCTAAAGTTGGTAATTTTAAGTTTGAACCATTTAATGCATAAGCATACCTCCTGATTATATTAAGCTCACATCGGAAACCTTATAACTTTATAACGAACCAGGGGGTCTCATCAGCTTTTAATAAATTTATTTTACATTATATTTCCAATAAATTAGCTCCCTGGAAAAAGCAAAACAGCAAAGAAATGACTAGTGATTTCATTCCTTTCTGGGGGCACTATATACAGTCAAACTTGTTAGAAAGGTCACCTCTATAAAACCATGACGATACATATAACGAAAATATATCTTTACTCTTCCTTATTCCTCCCCCTTAATTTTTTTAATATCATACTGTATAATACAGTCATTAAAGCCAACCATTTATAGCAGTCACAAGATGAACATCACGTCCATGGCTGACTGTATTTTTTAGCTCCACATCGAAGTGTACCCATTTTTAAATTTGATTAGTTGTGATAGTCACTACAGGAATGGTTTCAGAAATAACAACGGTTTGTCACTCAGAAGACATTATACTACATAAGTAGATACAGTGTAAAATGTAATGTCTTCTGAGTGGCAAAACATCATTATTTCTAAAGTTATTGGAGTGGTTAATATCATCAATACGGTTTATTACTATTGTAGCTCTTCTGGAATTCGAATCACACGGGGCCAGTATCCTGAGGATAAAAGGCATGCTGGCAAATCGATATCTAACGATGAACCAAAGAGGTGTCCCAACCGCGGAGGTAATTATTACTCTTCGCACTAATGTCCAGTTTACATGTGACCCGATAAGAACTTGCTCGTTTAGCGAAAAATATTTATAATGGGAATGTGCATTTGAATTCTTAAACCGGTTTGAGTTAATATATAATGTAAACTGAGCCTAAGCAAAGATTATTTTTCTTGTTTTCCTTATTTACTCATTTACTTATTTACTTATTTACTTATTTACTTATTTACTTATTTACTTATTTATTTCCCACACAGATGAATTTTCTCCAGGTAGGAAAACGTTTTCCCTAATAGGCACTTCCCAAATTCGACTAATATTTTCCGATGTGGAAAATTTCAGATATCAATAGAAAGGTTGTTTTTAGCTTCGGCACTTCTACAACCAAAACCTACTTAAGATCCAGCTTGTCAATCTTTGCTTCGTTATGATGTAAAACCGTATTTTTCATATAGCTATAAAAAGTTATGTGTTTGTTGTATGGTGTGGAATCTAAATTTGAAGCTCGTTTATTTTCTCATAAAACCAGCGCTAAAATTACTGTGACGTAATTTGTCATAGTCATGAAGAGTCGATTTGGTAAGTGTTTATGGACATTCGTGCGTAAAGCGGAAATTTTTCATATCCTGGAAAACCTTTGATGGTGAAGCGGAAGAGCTTTACTCATTCATTCCCTTCTAATCGGTTAGTAATTTATGATTTACCTTGATGGCAGTTGTCTATCAGCGTTTCCATGTTACAACACACTTGACGTAAACATTAAACATTAACGACTATAACTTTTTGGGAACATTTAAGACATATCAGTCTGGAATTTTTTATTGGTTGATAACACGTGACTGTCTTCTTATAAATCGAGTCGTACCGTTTTGATTGGTTTCCAGCAATTTCCCCGTGTTTTTTACAGGCCATGAGTTTGGAAGCCATCATGAATAACAGTCAAATTCAATAACAACGAGGAAAATGTCGAATATAAAAAACTGTAAACTTTTAATTTGTGTCAGCGAAACGTTTCCTTAGTAAATACCTCTGATACGTTTTACATTCGTCAACAAATGGAAGCAACTAACAAAGATAATTATTTGCTAATAAATTACGGGAAAGAAACATGACGCGCATGCGTGGTATTTTTAAAAACATTTAATTTGAAATAATAATACGAATGACATTGACAAACAATTGTAAATCAAAATTGGTAGCATTTTCTCACGTTTAGTTGAGCTATTGATCAAACTGTTGTAATAGAAAAATACCCGAGAAGAAATCTTATTTTCCGCCTCCTGTAATGCTTCTTGTATAATTCTGTAGCTCTTCATAGCAAAACGTAACCATGCGGAAATGGAGTATATAACAACAAATACATAAAAAGAATTTACTTTCCTACTAAATCCTACTAATTACATCATAACGTATCTCTTTGTTATGTTGATTGTAGATGAATATCCTTATTTTTTTGCACGGACTTCCTAAGAGGATAAATTACTTTAAGAGACATTATCATTTTTAATAGATGCGCTTAGGAAATACGGATTTCTTTAGGGCTTTAACGGTAAAGAATGTCGCACTGAAAACTAAATGAAACTGAGACACGCCTATGGGTCGCATGATGAAAACACGAGTTGGTCTTATTTAGTTAGCGCCTTTGTCTATTATTCCGTCACGTCCGAGGTTGCGCGCGGGCTTTCTTCTTTAAAGAAATTATGAAAAACGGTTTTATGACATGACCAGCTCACGTACATGGTTGTTTTTCTTCTTAACATTAGTTATAAAAAACGGTTTTATGACATGACGACCAGCTCACGTACATGGTTAAGTAATCTTTAATGTTTTATATATACCACCGCCTGTTATAAACTTTTTACTAGAAACCTTCATGACGTTATAAAGATCCAGGGGTCTTATTAGCTTTTAAGTTCATTTAATAATATCAATAATCACCCCCATGTAGAAAAGCAAAATAACAAAGAAATGAGTACTGACTTGAATTATTACCGGGGGTAACGATCAATATAAAACAGGATATGTATACACCGTCTATAGTTTTATCCAATTTATTCTATTTCAGGTAAATCCACATCTGTTTAACAGCCTCTTCCGTCTTACTCACGAAGAAAACGCTTGGGACACGTTCGCTTCGTTCAAGTTTTATTTCGATGAGAAATACGACATGTTGGTGGGAATAACAAAAGGAGGCACAGTTAAAAAGCCTTGGAAGGCTGCTCCTGGACAATGTGCCACACAGTTTCTATCTATTTCATATAAATAAATAAATTCGACTGCATATCATTTAATTAACATAAAATGGTTTGCGTAATATATTGCTAAGCGCTAGAGGTCATTGGTGAAAATCACTTAATAATGATTTATTGAAATGGAGGCTAAATGACTGAATAAATCTCACTTAACTCTTAACCACGGGTTATACCCCGTGCTTATTGTAAAATGTCTTTTAGAAAACCTTAGAACTTAATGAAAACCAAGGGATATCTTTTGATAGACTAGCTGTCAGTACAATGCCAACCTTGTTCCCAGGATCTTTTTTCTTTACCATATTCGTGATATGATATACTTTTCTCCGGGATTTCACATTCTTAAAAAAGGGAAAGAGACCTGGGAAGAGATTGAGTACAAATTATCTACAATTTATTTAAATTTATTTACTACTATTAATCACAATCAGTTTTATATTTCAAAAATTAACTCTACACTGGAGAGCCTTTTTTTAGCTTCACCACCCCTCGCACCCCTCGCACGCCATCCATAATTTGATACAATTGTCTACCGGTTAATTAGTGTTATGGCACTGAATAAAGTTGTGTTTAATAAGTACTGACTCATGGTGTTTTAATATAAAATATTTAAGCTTAATGTATACTTGAACTTTTTCACGGGCTTCTTATAACTATATATTTATATATCCACCACTATCTACAATCCTCCAAATAAATGTTTGAGTCTAGGTGCCAAAATAACCAAAAGTGATGAGACTACGTCTCCAATACATAAAGAGACTCAAGTATAAACTTTTTGTGAGTTTACCAAATTTTTCTAAATGAGCGGATCTTCGGTTCATTTGGGTGTAAAGTAACATTGGTTACCAGTTACTCGTTAAGACCAACCTCGTACCCAGGGCTCTTTCTCTTTTTGATATCGGAGGACGAGATAAGAGTTTCTTCCACAATCAGTTATATCAAAAATGAAAAAACGTCCTGGGAACGAGTTGAGTCAACATCTACCTTGATTCCCGTTTTGTGAGCAACTTTCGGAAAAGGCGCTAAGCATGAAAGGTGCCAAAAATTGTAAAAGTTTCAATTGTTTTTGTGGAGGATTGTAAAGATTGGTTCTGGAAGTAAACCTTCCTCAAATAAATCAACCTCATCCTCAGGACATTTTCCCATCATACAATATCAAACGAGAATAGGCCTGGGTACGTGGTTGTTTATTTTGAGCATATTTTGGACAACATAAGTTTGTTAGAACAGATTTCCACTTACTGAAAGTATTCCATGGATAGAAATTTTCCAAGTTTGTCAATAAAAATAATGCTCAACTTATTAAATTTCTGCCCAAAATAAATTTGTATCAAGCAATCAAAATCGTTTAAACATTTTCCGTGGGCTATTTTCAATGTGTGGAAATCCGGATTTAGACGTCAAAGTAAGCCACAGCCTCAGTAACGCCACGTCTAATTTAATTTAACTCGTGTCTTCATGTACATATAAGATTTATTTTCATTGCGTTGTTTTTTCATAAATGTTGATCAGTTGAATTAAACTAGACGCGGATAGATCTGTCTAAAGAAAGCCTCGAGGCGAATTTCCACGAGGCGGAAGAGTCCGCGCGGAACGACTTTTTCCTGCAAACTGATTGGCTATTGAAAAATATCGCTCGAAAAAAGTAGAAACCTATTCAGCTTTTTTTCTGTCCGCGCGGAAGAAAACGAAGAAAATTCGCTCCACGTAGAAAACTTCGTCTCGTGGAAATTCGCCTTTAGCGATGTTCTGTAAAATCATGAAGCATTTTTACACATCATACTTCCTGCATTAAATACCCCATAACATTTTAATTGAACCTCCTTTGAGAGGGGGACGTAATGCAAAATTACCACAATACAAAATAATAAAATCCTACGGAAGCCGATTCTTCCGAATGTATTAGTGCATTCCTTTTGAAATTAACACAATCACGATTACTTATGTTACGTGACCTTTAGGGGTAAAACAAAACAATAGGTTTATCAGAGCATTTTGCTTTTGATTGAAGCATTATTTTTGATTGTGAGACTATTGTTATGTATATACGCCGTTTGATGAATCACATGTTCACAGAGAAGGTAATTATTAAACAAAAACACAACTCACTGACCAGAAGCTTATAATATTTCCTAAAGCATGTATTTAATTTCAATAGAATGTTTTAAAAAGACTGTCTAGAAACGTTGTTTCGAGAATAGCTTCTTCACAGAAATGACAATACGAGGGCAACTTATTATATAGTTGAATTGTACTGGTCAATTTTATTTGCAGTTGATCAATTCTTATAAGAAATGAGTTTGTGTAGCTACATCCTCAGCAGGCTGATCATGTGTGTTATAGGCGCTCTCCTTTGCAGAGGCTCAAACTGTTTCGAGCTTCCTCCGGCTCTTAGCGATGTAGCTACTTAGAGCCTCTGTGTATGTGTATTATCGCCACAGAAACTCATTAAATATGTTTATTTTACTTAGAAGTATATCATATGTAGATACATATGTTCTTTAACACGTGTCTAACGGTGTGTCTAACCGTATAAGGTCAATACCAAATAAGGTCTATACGTCATGATATGCTTCGTAATACTGTATTTCTGATATGCTTCCAATCTCATAGAATCTAAGTAATTTTGATTGGCAGTAAAAAGCAAGTGCATTTTCCTATGTGATGTCAGTAGTTTGGACAGAGGTACATACTACTGCTAAGATGACTCTACTATAAAGCTGTGTTTTCCTTTAGTCCTGAGAGTATCCCAAAATAAATAATTTTTCGTTTGAGCAAAGAGAATTAAAAAATAACAAATAAGAATGGGTGTAACTTTTGCATTTAAATCGAGATCTTGTAGTATGTTCGTTAGACAAATAAATTTTAGAAAATATTTTTCGTTTTGAAGAGATATAGATAATAATAATAATTTATGTTATGTGTTTTGGATAATATTATACATATAATAATATACATATATTTTAATAGCAAGTTGTTTGTTAAACCAGGAGCACAAAGTAAATAAAAACCACTCTAGCTTTTCCTTTCTTGTATTTACATTTTCCAGAGAACCTTATATCAGCGTTGTTTACTTTAATGTTAACCCTATAGTGCCTGGTGTCACCGGAAATTATTAAATTAAATTAAATTTGGTAAACGTTTGTAAATCCCCCTGATCTTACATAAAATTATAAGAGTTACGGTTAGGAAATTTACAATAGACAGGAGGTGTTCCAGGCATTATAGGACAACTATAGATGAAGCTGGCTTTTTAAGATATGATATCTCACTCAATTAAACATTCGCTTTCCTGGTTTTGCAAACATCTTAATAGAGATGGCGCAGTATGTTTTTTGATGGATCATTACTTATTCTAGAGAAACAATCTCTTCTAACAATGGAGAGAATTGTATATTTTGTAATGCATCGTATCCTGTCATGATATTTTCACTTATATCCCATTATATATACCTCCTGCCTATTGTAAAAGGTTTATTAGAAAGCTTAATGATTGTTTGAAGAACCAGGGGGGTCTTATCAACCTTCACTAACTTTATGGTCTTTTGTATTTCCAATAAGTAACCTCCTAGAACATTTTTGTTTGTTTATAGTTTTCAATCTTTCTGGCCATTTTCGACTACGGAGAAATCAATTCTGGTGTAGGTTTTAATCTATTTTCTCAAGAAATGCGCCAATTTGTTCTTCAAAGATAAGTGATGGCTCATAACGTTCCTTAGCAACGCACTTAGGAACAAGTTGCAACCATTTTAGTGACGCTTTTAAGGTAATAATATGCCAGTTATTTTAACCCATAAGTCATTCACTTATGCCACGGTGACCGGTTAGCAGCCAAATTAATCAAAATTATTTAGATTAATTAGCATTCCACAAGTAAAGAGAAAGGAAGCCCTTTTTTCATACACAAGAATTTCTTGATTAAACTTTTTCAGTTTACTTTTTAAGTATTATGAGGATCGATCAAAAAGTGGCGTAAATCTTCGCAATTCTCCATACACACGTAACAAAGGAACTATTAAACATT
>JANTOQ010170146.1:0-14659 GCA_027564595.1 Bythotiara depressa | reverse complement strand
AACAATGGGATAAACTTATAATGTTAAGGTTGTTGAGGTTGCAAAAGGCATGAGAGCGTAAAACTACGGGTGTGAATAACTTTCCTTTCCTTTACCTGGTACATTCTTTTAATTTCAATCTAATTTTTGTCTCTTCAAGACATTGAAATAACATTTGTTACTGTATAAATACAGTGTTTCAAATATTTAAAAATGTTTTTCATGTTATTTATTGCATAGGTTTTAATAAGCTTCCTTTGCAGTAACATGCGCTGTTTGTTAAATTAAGAATCAACATAGTCCATGCTTTTAAAAAGAAAGGACCAGGAATTGTTGTAATTTTAAAATCATTTTTCTATATATATGGGTTTACTCTGTATGAAGTACATTAATATTTATGGAATAGTTGTTTTTTTTGTATGAGAAGGATGATGAGTGGACGTGGTTTTTCCTCTTCTGCAAGAATTGTTGCACTATACGCAATAATTCCACAGAGCAAAAACGAGTTTGTGCTCTTTTTATTTGAATATCTTTTTGATTATCTTTTGCTCAAAAATATTCGAAAATTAATTAGAATCTGAATATCATAACTTCATTAACTTTTCTTATCGTATCGTGTAACAGGCCCTTTATAATTTTACAAAATATTTAAAATACTGAACAATTGCGTACCATATTTTCAGGAAATGTACCCTTTTTCTCTTTTACCTGAGCCTGCCCTGTGATTCTAGATCAGACATCGCAAACTATTCATAGAGAAATCACAACTATATCACATACGTGATTAGAAAAAATAGATCGTAATGGCTTTTCAAATTGTCCACTAATTTTCCATGACTTTTTGGGCAAATTTAATTTTTCTATTTTTCTACAAGTGCAAGGAAACTAGGACCTTGTTCTAACTTCTAAAATTTATTGACATCCTGTTACAGTGATATTAAAGTATTAACACTTACTTTTTCAATTCTATCTATATCTATCTTTAGTTGGTTGAAAATTTGCTTTAAGTCTAAAATTGGTAAATTTTCTAGGTCACTAACTTTCTTCACCAAGTGGATGTGAGGCCCACCGCTACGCATGTCCAATTCTTGTTTTAAACTTCGAACTTCCGCTTCAAGCTAAAAGAAATGAAAAGAGCAAAAAAAACATCACATTTTAAAGAATAAAGCAAGCATTTGTAACTTTGTAAAATCCCTTAATTTTTAAACCATTTATTTTCCTGGACTTTGCCAGGTTTTCTGGGCGAGTGATTGGTCACACTGAATTTAATTTAAACTTGCAATAGACTGATATGAAATCAACAAACAAATGTCACAACAGTCTGAACAATTGTTACATTAGTATCTGCAATGCAGAGACTCCTTTTAATCTCTTAACTAGGTCATTCATTCATGAATGCTTTCAACATTAAAAGAGAACTTGCAAACAATTTCAATAATAGATTCTATTTATAGGCTATAGGTGGACAGGAAACTAGATGTAATTGTATAGTAATTACCTCGTTAATAAAAACTCATTATTCTACTGATGAATAGTCCTTTCCGTAAATATGAATTTTATTTCCCTATATAGGAACTACTTCTTAGTACATATAAACAAATTAGAAAATAGTTCTTTTATCCAAGGTATGTTAAAACTTAATTTTATCACAAAATATTTCACAACATTCAAACCTATAGTAGGGAATTTACTTCCTATATTTTTTGTAGGAAGTTCTCTTTTGGAGAGCTTTTCTAAGATTATATTAACAGCCAGTGTTCAGAGAGATTTACCTCAATAATTCAATAGGAACAAATTAAACTGAAGCAAATGTACTTAAGCAATAAAATTAGTAGCTCTTTTGAAAATGGATTTAGATCAATCCTTTAATGCATGAACGATACTTCCTGGTTATATTCCAATTCCAATTGGAAACCTTTATCATTTTATAAGTAACCAGGAGGTCTTTTCAGCTTTTATCAAAATTAATTTACATTATACTTCCAATAATTAGCCCCCTGGAAAAAGCAAAATAGCACAGATATGACCAATGATTTGATTCCTTTCCGGGGGATGACACTGTTCATTAAAGGGTTACTGATAACTTATGTTATCATCTGGATATGTTTTGTGTACTGCAATTATCCTGCTTTGTGTGATATATCCAGTACAGATCATAAACAGTTTCAGTCCATAGAACATTTTTGGTCACATAAAATTAAAACAACTTTAAAACACACACTCAAAATAACAGGCTTAATAAAGAAGTTCATGTTATCCACTTTCTACCTGCTGTAAGAAGGATAATAACCTTCCAAAGCCAAATTTCAATACACTATGCACGAGCGAATCTAACCAAATTAAGCACCATGAAAATTTTTTTTTATACATGACAGAAATAAAAAATAAAACACCAGAGCATATTCTAGCATCAGAGGGCATGAGTGCGATTTACATGAAAAAGGGCACTTTTGACTTCCAAAAGTCATTAAAAGGGCACATTTTTCATTCAGATTCCCTAATTGAGAGTATATTTAAACGTTTTAACATCTTCAAAAAGGGCATTGCGTGTGATTATCGCACCCAAATAGGGGCTGGAATATGCACTGAACACATTATTGCAATATTTACCTCTCCTAATTTTATTAAAGTTTGAATCCTATCACGGTCAGATGCCTTTGCCTTTTCACTTTGCTCAGCGGCTTCACGTTTCCAGGCTTCGCAAGCTTGTTTAGCTTGATTCCAAGACTCTTCCCAGGAAGATAATTTACTACGCAAAGTAAGAACTTCTTCTGTTAACCGATGAACATCATTACTTATACTACCAGGATTTCCAAGAGCGAGTGGAGAAGTTAATGATGGAGAATTAAACTTGGGAGATTGGATCATTTCATATAGTCCTAATGGAGTAGATTTGGGACTCCGTACAAAACTGGCACGTGATCCAGACTAACAAAAAAAAAGAGAAATAAAGTTATTAAAAATGTTGCACTATTTACAGCTACTCCAGGTTACTTACAACAAAATCCACACAAACCCCAATTAACTCATTCTGTAGGTGTCATAATTAGTAATTATAGCATAATCTCTCGGCTTTCTGAAGAACTGGTATTAACCAAATGTTTACAATATGAATCAGAACTAATTATGCTAACTTTTTATGCAGTGTTTCCTATTATTTATGCATAATTATAATAGTTATAAATATTATTGCATCAGATTCCTTTATGCTGACAAACTGAAAATTATAAAATCAAAACAAAAATGGCCTCTGCAAGTAAGTATACAGCAGAACAAGCTTCAGAAATTGTTTCTAAGTGGGATGAAGACGAAGTAGATGAATCTGAAAGTGAAATAGAAAGCTCAAGTGATGATTCTGAAAGTGTTTCTTTTGGAATTGTTTTTTTCTCGTTGAAGCAATCAACTTCCAAGTGATAGAAAAGTTTCTGAGGATAAAATAAATAAATAAAATAAAGACCTCCTACTGTTATACTTCTCTATTCAATTAGCTTTCATTTGATGTACAATATCATAATATTATCTATTTGCTGTATGAAAAATAAAGATATTGACATAGTATAGTGTTTATGTAAAAAAATCAAACTTTTTAAATGTGTCACTGCTTAAAATAAATTACATAGGGAATGAGTTAAGAAGTTTAGTTGGCTTGTGTACATTCTTGCATTCATAGTCATAAATAAATAAATCTAATAAATGTAAATACAAACAAACTGGATTAGTATGATTTTTTAAATGTACATTATACTAGTAGTATCAATAAATCTCTCTTACATGTTTTTGCTCAAATGAGCAGGAATGTGTAAGACCAGTGTACATCACTGCAAGTTGCTACCTTGTACCATAATCATATGTGTTTTCTGTGAATTAAATAAGTACTGAATACTGAACTAATTCTATCTTATTGTTAAAATTTTCTTCCGTCTGTCAAAAAGCCAAAGTAATTAACATTATTATATCAGTTATGCAATTAACCATCGAGTCTTTCTTAAATCCTTTATAAACAAAAAAGTATTTAGTTTCAAAGTAAAGGAAGAGACTTCTATTATGAATAAACATTTAAAGAGATTAATGGAATGGGATCTAATTAAGAGAATGCAAAATAAATATAAATATTTATTTCCTCATAATGATTTATACCCCATTTACACCAAGCAAAAGTGTGTTTTAGAAAACATATTTTGATTTCTGAATTCTTGTAGAAGGAAAATCATTGTATCTATAACATTATCCCAAGGCTGTTTTAGGTAAACAAGCTTTTCCAATTCATTTAGTGTAATCAGGGGGTAAAAGTTGAAATGAAAAAAATGTCTCTACTAAATCAGAAAACATTATAAAACACATACAAATAGAAAAATAACCTTATCAGTAAAACAAACTACAAGTTTACAATTCTAATTGTACTAATTGAAAAAAAAACCTGGAATTATATTTTTCATAATACTTATAATTAAAAAATCAATCAATCAATCAATCAAATATCCCACAAAACAATCAACATTTTGTGCATTTACAACTCACAGCTGCTATCAAATATCACACCTTTTTCCAGTATTATGGAAAATTTTTTTGAAGCAAAACAGTCACGCCCATTGATTTTGAATTTCCACCACACCACATAGAATCAAAAAGTCGCCAAATGGAGTAATATAAAACAATATTATTTGGAACAATTAGTAAATGTGGTGAGTAAAATGGAAGAAGAAAAACTTTGGAAGAAGCAAAAAAGAAGAAAAAACAATAGCAGCAAGTCACATTGGAGGAAAAAAGGAGAAAGGTTGTTGTATGAAATTAATTAGCTCCATGCGAAGCAGGGGAGATATTAATCTCAGCGTTATTTGTCATGGTCTGTCGTAGCGAAAACTTTTTGCACTTTTCGGTGAATGTAATTTTTTGTACAATACAATAACCAATTCAGAAATATATGATAACTAAAAATGGTTGCTACGTCAAATTTAATAGTAAAATGAAGGGACCAGAAACCATTGCTATTCTTACACAATAGGCTTTAATTAAAAACAACAATGATCATACACAAAATGATTAGATCATACACAAAATGATTAGTGCATCTTTTCTGAATGTTTTTTAAGTGGATTAAGAGTAAATGTCTTAATATGACAACAAAACAACAATGTATGAATTCACTATCATCAGTGCAGTTGTTGGCGCGAGTAAAGTTCCATCAGTTCTATAGCCTCCCGGCTTTCTTGTTATTGTCTATATGCCTTTATTAGAACTTTGCTTGCATTCTTCTATCGTCTATGTGACTTCAATATAGAAATTTCAGTGAAAGTTAAACTATTTTGCAATTTTTGTAGCTACCTCCACACTCTGGAATCAACCTAAAAAGCTAAATAACTGCTTCTACAATATCGTAGATGATGCGTCACAGCGTTAAATATGTTGGAAATACTCTCTAATTACTAAATAAATAGTTTTTATAAGGAAATCATGTATAAAATATATATTTTTAGCTTAAATTTTTGTACAATCACAAGAAACTAAAAGTAAACTTGCTAGCCATATTACTCTCATCACAGTATTGCCAGGCACATTTCAAATCTTCACATTTGTGGATATAGGTAACTTAAGTTATGTAACATTTTTAAACTGTGCCTAACACAGACGAAAGATCGATATTCTTGAAGCTTACAGAGCCATCAATGGCTATTTCACTTACAAGGCACAGCATACCTGGCAATTTACAAGGGAGAGACATGGCTGGGATACACAATTGGACACTTTACTACAGTCTTCATGGTCACGTTTCTGTTCTTTCTTATTAGTTTATTAGTTTATTTAAATATGAATTTGGTTTTTGTTAAATTGCTAAAATAAAATAACTTAGTGATGAATATATTGAAAGTAACCTTGAGCTCAGTTACAAAATACTCAAGTCTATTCAAGGATAATTTTATCAAGTACATTCGTAAAACAATTCTTTGCTCATATTGTGCTGGCCAACTACAAAACCTGTTTCCATATGGAAAAGCTGAGATATGGACCTTGTGTGCTAGAACAGGGGGATGTTGTGTATAAAAGCCTTCATATGCAGAATTTTCTTTAATTTGAAGATTTGCCGCAAAATGTACAACTTAATGTTACGATTTTTTTTTACAAATGATTATACCTTTACACTGATCTGGAATAAAAGGTCTGTTTACCGTTTGATCTTCATAGTCCTAACCAAGATGGTCTATTCTGTGACAATGAAGTTTCAGTGTTGCTAGGGTTTAGATCGCTTGTCCA
The DNA here is from genome assembly GCA_027564595.1 of Bythotiara depressa. Taxonomy (NCBI): domain Eukaryota; kingdom Metazoa; phylum Cnidaria; class Hydrozoa; order Anthoathecata; family Bythotiaridae; genus Bythotiara; species Bythotiara depressa. Next base: position 8,431 of record JANTOQ010170146.1, on the reverse strand, counting down.
AGTTCAAGATTACGTAATATGAGATATAAGTAAACTACCCTCTAAGCATTTTCAAATACATTATGTGAAAAGAAGACTTGGATTTCTGGTAACTTGTGTCATTACACTATGGTCAGCCTTTCTCACTTGTTACTTTCTTATTTATAAAAGCTAGCATAGGTTTAATTGGAATGCTACAACCACGGAATTTTGTGGTTCCTTAGCACTTATCCCATTTCCTGAAAATCTCCAAAAATGAGAATGGTCTAGTAAAAAGCCTAGAAAAACGAAGAACTTACGTTGATTTTCTTGAACTGCAATGTCACAATGCCCATATATGGATAAAAAAGAAGGCAAGCTAGTCTGTACTTCTTGACCAACCGTGGACAAAAAGCACGAACCAAAAAACCTAACCAACGTGTAAAGTAAATAATAAGCAGCTTGATCTGTGCAAATAGTTGTACAACTTGTATATACTTCGCTTGGTATGTAGCAAACTAAATTTGTAATTTTGGCGCTTTGTATTATGAGCACCACTGTAGCTTCGTTTGCCAACCATGCATGGAGCTTTCAAGCGTGCAGCGCTTGTTGCTTCAGTTACAAAAACAGCCAATGGTGCAACTGCCATAAAATATTTGTAGATTACATCGGAACACGTTAGAACTTCTAGGAGTTCAAAAGAAACAGTTCTTCAAAACGAAAAAAAATAACAGAAGGAACACAAATCAAAGTTCCAGCTGAAAACAAAGTTGAAGAATGGATGGAAGTTAAATTTTTATTTCTTTATAAAGCACCTGATATTCTATGAATGTGCAACCCTATCCATCACAAAAAGTAAATCAACACCTTTTCTGATGTTGAGTAAGTGCTGGTAACACCTATTTTCAGGAACAACTTTATTGACCGCTGTCATAGCTGCCTGTCTATTCAGGCCTTTATACAATAATCAAATCTGGTAAGATTGATCCAGAGTTATGGTTATCCTATTTGTACCAGGTTTCCCTTTCTCATTATGTGGACACTTTAACCTATTACTGAGCACAAAAGGGATTCACGACATCGAAACTATTATGTGATTGATTGTAGATTGAAAGATATGACTATAGCACATGAATACAATTGTAAGATTATAATTAATATATAATTAAGCAATTACAACTCTTCCTGCAGTCCTCTGTATAAACACATAGAGGACTAGTAAGCACTGAATTTAATACACAACAAGAGTACACAGATACTTAAGGGTACTGTATCCTATTTGTACCAGGTTTCCCTTTCTCATTATGTGGACACTTTAACCTATTACTGAGCACAAAAGGGATTCACGACATCGAAACTATTATGTGATTGATTGTAGATTGAAAGATATGACTATAGCACATGAATACAATTGTAAGATTATAATTAATATATAATTAAGCAATTACAACTCTTCCTGCAGTCCTCTGTATAAACACATAGAGGACTAGTAAGCACTGAATTTAATACACAACAAGAGTACACAGATACTTAAGGGTACTGTATACATTCATCACACATGTTCAGCATTTTAGAAAGATCTCACTTTCTTCAAATAACTTATTTATATAAAAGTATGCATTTTCTGAATGCTAAATAATTCCTCTATCTAACTATATAGCACTTGTTAACTTAGCTCATTGTGGAAAGGAAAAAATATATATTAAACTTGTTTTTATGCAGTTAGCTAAAAAGAGGGGACCCTCAACATGATTAATTTTCTTAAAAAAATATACAGTTCGAAACTTCATTCTAACCTGAACAAAACGGTGTCTCACTTTTTCTATAATGTTCAACTCAATAACTCTTGGAAGTTATTATATATCATCAAGTTTTCATGTTTTAAGAAATTTAACATTTTAAATTGCGCTCAATTGCATTGTGTAAAAACATAATAATAGTAAGTAGGAAAAGTTAAGAAAAACTATTTATCTTCCCCTTTTTCACATAATGCAAATTAAATGTTATACTTCTTATTCAACAAAATAAATATTACTTAATACCTTAGCTTTTATGGGGTACAGAAAAAAATAATCTTTTGTGATGAATGTATACAGTATCCTTAATTTATTTACTGCCTTTGTCATATAAACACATCACAAGTAATTCGGACTTTGATAAGGAACAATACAGTATATATACCAGCTCTAGGAAAGTGTTGATACATAAAAATAGCTGGCAACTATAGAATAAATAGCACACTGTATATATGTCAGATCATAATTCAATGATAAATACAACTAAAAATTATATTTGGACAAAACTTTTCCTGACTAACCCAATTCAATTATTTGGTAATTAGATTATTGAGCTACCATTTAAAAACATAAATAAATTAATAAAATAAATTAATAAATGTTTAATCTTCGTCAGTCATCATACTTCCATGGAAAGCTTTATACAACAACGTTATCAATAAAATTCAAATGTATACCTATAATACATCATTCATTTCATATTTCAGCTATTTGTTTATTTTGCTCTCTTATTTGTTTTTATTTTTTATTTTGCTTCTACAAGGTGTTTTATTATTAATTCAACAGTTTTGTACTAAATGCTTTTACTTCACATCAATGTTATTAAACTAAATCCCAACCTCAATCCTTAATACTTTGTTTATAATTATTTCCAATTTTTGATGGCCAATTTCAAATTTTACATTTTTTAATTTACACACACAAAATACTAATCTTTTACTGCTAATTTTTATACACAGGACCCTTGTCATGAGAGTATTTAATTTTACTGAAAGTTTTATTTCCAGAATATATAATTGATAATAAATAAATAAATAAATAAATAAATAAGTAAATAGATAAATCCCCCTGTTCTCAAATAATCATTCAAAGAATACTCTCCATTCTCATAGAGCAGGTTGCAGATTGAGTATTAATTTTAGTGTAATTCAAAAATGTTATTTGGAGAAAAATATAACACCATCAAGTCCAGTTTAAAAAAGTCTAAACAACTACACGTTTTTTATATATAAGAAACCAAGGTCAGGCATTAAAGGAAACCAAGGTCAGGCATTAGTAGTAATATTGCTTACAAAATTGATGATTTTTAGTACTGAAGTTGCTTAAATTGTTGCTAAGCATAGAAACACAAATTTTAATAATGGCATGACAGGCCGGGCAGGTAATCTATACATACTGTGAGTTTGCAGGAAGTTATTGAACATAAAGGAACAATTATTGCCAAGAATTATGAAATGTGGAGATAAAGTATGTTTAAGTTTAAACCAAATACATCGCAGAGTGCCATTATACCAATGTTTTACTGTGAAAAAATTGATTATGTGTCAATTTTAGTATTTGGTGTTGCTAGGTCCTTTAAGCTCTTAGTTCACAATAAATTCAAGAAAAAAGTTCCATAAATGTTTACAAACATTTTAACTACAATTCAAAATATACAAAGACTTCCTGTTTCATATACCAATGTACCACCAACAACAATAATAACAACAACATTTAAAACAACATAGGTTACCATGCAAGAAACAAACAAATAAAAACTACTGGAAATATGTTACCATGCAAGAAACAAACAAATAAAAACTACTGGAAATATATATTAAAAGCATCAATAGTCTGTTCTTCCTTGTGTACTTTAATATTTATTAATATTTCAATTCATCTGACCTTCGCTGTTTTAAAACAAATAATGAAAGCTACTAAGTTGCAGCTTTTTTTTTTCTGTTTGAAACACATAAACAGCTGCTTATGAAACATTTCATTTTCTTTTCATAATTTTTTCTTCAGTCAGTTTTTTTTTTCATTTTACTGATTTATTAATAATTAAAAAGATTTTTATTATTAATAATTAATAATCTTTCATATGAATGTAAAAATAACATGAATTTTCCTTCCCCTTTAGCCTAATGGATGTATCCCCTTCCTGTTTTCAAACCACTATTAGAAACCTTTATATTTGATGAGAATTTAGGGGGTTACCATCTTTAACGGAAAAAAGCAAAAAAGGAATGAGTAATGATTAGAATCATTTTCGGGGGCACTATACATCAAAGGGTCAAAGTCCATTCAGTTACACTGGTACATTTATCAAGGAATATTCTAGACCTTTTTTGCCTTTGACTAAATAAGGCAATGCATGTGTTTCTAAAAAAGGGATAATTTTAAAACCATTTAAAATTCCAAAACTGAGGTGAATTTGGGGCATATGGGGTAACACTGCCCTGGAGAATGTGCCCTTTTACCTCCTTCACAAAGGCATGCCTATAAGTCCAAACGAATGTCAGAATGGTACTATATTTTCTATAATTGGTGGGAAATTAAAATAATTATTGTATCTCCTCCAACTTCAAAGAAAACAATATCTAATTTAAGAAGCTAAAATATTTTGATTATCGTCATTGTTTAAATTGCAACAACTTTTTCGTCTTTATATTTCTGTTCTAATTAGCCTGTATTTGAGGCCTGTATTTGAGGCTAATTATTTTTGGTAAATCACTTAAATTATAATAATTTTGATATGATTATATTTTGCAATTTAGTTTCCCGTATCTTAGGAACATTATGTTTTATTTTAGTGTATTACTGTATATTGAAGTTATTAGGAAAAATATTATGTATTGGTGTAGGCATGAAAACAAAAATCCTTAAAACCATTTCAAATAAAATAGGTGTAGTTTCCATTCACCAGAAGTTCAGGATGTGTTCTATTAAAAATATATAATATGTATATATCTCACATAACAATGATTAAGCAGTGCAGTTGAGCACAATTCACACTGTTCTATAATGTTTACTGTTTATCAGTTAATTATCCCCTGGGAAAAGAATAATAGCTGAGAAATGACCAATGATTTGATTCCTTTCTGGGGACACTATGCATGAAAAAGCTCTTATGCTGTCATATGAAATAAAACTGTCAGTACAAGACATAGAGTTTGAGAAATTTTTTTTGTGATGAAATTTCTGGAAATGAAGGGGTAACTATTGGAAATATAATGGAAAAAAATTTGGTAAAAGATGATAAGACCCCCTGGTTCCTCATAAAATTATAAAGGTTTCCAATGGAAAGTTTAATATAACCAGGAGGTATGCTTATGCATTAAATGGTTAACATGTGGTGCATACTAATCCGGGGAATAGTGATTCCACAAAGGGCATAAAATGTTTCAATTTCAATAGACTGGAAACTGAATTATGTTTTGTCTTTTGTAGCTATAATCAACTGCCCATGTTTTGAAAAATTGTTTTGTGGCCGCATTTTCAGCTGTAACATTTCAAGTGTCAAAACACTGTGTGAAACATCACAACAAAAAGTCGTATTAATACCAGGTTACAGTGTGGAATTCTGGAACAGTCCAGAAAAGTGGTAGCTCTGTGTATAACAGCTTTTAAGAAAAACTTTTATGTTATTATTACAAAATGTTTCCTTCCTTTGTATCAAATCAAGAGTCTCTTATGTGCAAAATTTAATTAAATGAACCTAGATAGATTTTAAAAGGCCTAAACCGTAATACAGTGTTTTATTTTGGACCTCACATTAACAATATAATCAATCCAACATCATAAGATAAACTAATTCTAATTAAGACAAGAAGTGCTGTATGCTTGAAGATCAATGACTAATTAACGAATTAATGACTGTCACGAGCCCTAAATTCAATTTTTACATTCTTCGCCCATAATTGCATCATCATGGTAGTATTAGATTCATTTAATGAAGCTTGAAGGACATATATTTACTAGAATGGACATTGTCAAAAAAGCCTCTTGTGATGACGTCACCAACAAGTGTAGACAAAGATTGTGTTTTGATTACAATTCTCACAAAGCCCATTTCAAGATTCAATCTCGTACATGTACTGGACAGAACAATTTTGAAACAAAAACAAAACAAAATTGGGGAATATTGGTTCTTCTTTCCAGTAGCAAAGAAGTACAGAGAGAGCACTCTCAATTGCTTTCATTTTAAACATTTATTTCTGCCTCCTTTTAACCTAGTATGATGATTACTGTAATTAACATTTATGTGAAATTTAGTCTCCCAATAGAAGAAGTTTCCTTCACAGACATTATCATGTGAAAAGAGAAGTAGCAAAAACATTAGAATTATTTATGAGGGAGTGTGTTCTTTACATGCACACTCTTGCGAAAATAACTTGTAAACACATTTCTGAATTATATTAAATGAATACCTCAAAATAAATGATTTATCAAATTGTAAACATCAACTAAATAGATTAGGTGTCATTAATCTAATTAGAAAACATACAGTAGAGAGAATCAAGTTGTTAGTGGTGATGCAAAAAAAAACAAAAAAACATGTTTGTCTAAATTACAGAGTAACTCTTCATCCTGAAACATACCTTAATGTTATAACACTAACCTTCTTTGTTATATTTATGACTATGAAAAAACCAAGAATAAATATCTGATGACCTTGCAAAGTATAGGCTTTAAAATAAACCCCTTGAAATTATATTATAAGTTTCGAATCCCATGGTATACTTTTATTCTTTAAAGCTTATTACTAATTTTTGTTATACAGAGGTATTTTCAGCTGTATTTTCTTTCACTTGCCAGAAAATGTAATTGTCACACGATGTTACCAGTAAATAGCATGCAACCTGCTGGAAACACATGACCAAGTCAAATTAAAGTGCACACTTAAACTGCAGAACAAACATACTGCATGAGTCAAATGGTACAGTGACTAACATTGTAAACATAGGAGACAGACAACGACACATGCAGAAACCAAAACTTGACATGCTCTAAAGTGCCATCGACCAACAACATACAATCAAACCTCTCTACATAGGTCACTTTTGAAAGTCAATTTTCCATAGAAAGAACAAATAAAGAAATAAAAAGTCAACTATGGCCCAATGTGGCTGTTATAACCTATAGAAGATAATGAAAACAGTTTAAAGTTCTAATAACATGAAAAACCAGACAAGTAAAAAAACAACCTAAACAAATAAAGATCGTAAGTAATTTATGCTCTCCAACTGTGTTATGATATCATCCTTTGTTTATCAAACCTACTCAAATGACTGGTATTTATGTTGGAGAAATTAAGTTCTATTGACAAAGAACACACAAGATAATCCATTTAATTAGACATTCAATTACATAAAACAATATGGGGAAGTAGAGTAATTATATCTAAATGATTTAAACATTAATTGTATTATGTACTAATAGCAATGCTTTAGTTCTAATAATTCTCAATCTATCTCCAAGATCTTATATGAAAATAAAAAGAAAAAAGGAGAAAGATGAACCATATGTTTTAAAAGTAACATCAATTTATGTAAAAAAACATGCAAAATATTAAATTATATGCCAGTTAATATAGGCCCTAATTTTGTATTGTTTTCCCATTACATTTGTGATAATGTAATAAGATTGAGAAGACTTTGTATTTAATAAGGAGTTATAATTGAGACCGCGTATAAGCCAGAAGCAGCCAACTGAGGTGTTCGGAAATGCTAGGAAGGACTTTTTTTGGTATAATTTTATAAAGTTGCTGAATACTTCTAGAACACCTTAATTTCCCAGGAAAACGTTTTTACTTTCCTAGGACACCTGAATTTGCCAGGAACAACCCCTTTTTTCCTTAGAACAGCTCCATTTTCCACGAACAAAATAATTTCTTTCTAGAACACCTCATTTTGCCAGGAACCAAAAATCTTCCTCCTAGAACACCTCCTTTTGCCAGGAGAGGGAAAATAATTTCTTAGATCAGCTCAAATTTCCAGGGAGGAAAAAATTGTTCCTAAGAACACCTTAATTTGCCAGGAACATCAAATTGAGTATTTTGTTAGAACACCTACATTTGCCAGGAAGGATACCCCTCTAGAACACCCCTATTTCTTAGAACACCTCCATTGGCTGCTTTTGATAAGCTCCAACTTTACAGATTTTGTTCTTTATGTAGTGCTGGAATCTAGTGAATGCACAGTTGTGTGGGACAACTAGATTTAGTTTTTTAAAATTACACAGTTTTTCTCCCTAAGAACTGCAGTTTCGAATGGACCTAGCTTGTACATCCAATGATGTACCGACATTTCCTTTATCTTCATTTTCTGAAAGTCATATAGCAGATTTTTCTTGAAAAAATAAGAGCTAGTAAAACCTATGTATTGTTCTACAATTAATCCACCTCTTGCATTGTTAAATATAATAATATTGAAAGAAAACTTTAGTAAACCAATACACACATTTTATGCTATGGTTTTAACAAAATATTACAAAGGACACAATAGGGAAGAAAAAAGTTATTGCAGCAAATTTTTACCAATTTCAATAGGTATTATAATTTTAGATTAAATAGCAAAAGAAGATCAGCTGTTTCTGTCAATCATATGAAGTGATCTTAGCTAGTTTTGAAAAAAGAAAAATAATATCAAATATTTCTTACGTGGTTCAATTAAAAAAAGTTCCAAGTCCCCCCCCCC
>JANTOQ010169924.1:0-14666 GCA_027564595.1 Bythotiara depressa | reverse complement strand
TAAGAACAATTTTTGTCTGGGTAGTAGTGGGAATCGAACCCTGGTCACCGCGCTGAAAAACCATTCCAGCTTCCATTTGACTACCCGTAACCCATATATATGAAGTGTTACTATACTCTAGCTTTGATAAAGATGTGAAAAATGTTGAACATTTGTTGATTCCATGTTTGTTTTCATATATTGTATACTGTATAATAAGTTTGTTGTTCTTTTTAATGTTTGTTTTTTACATTAGTTATTGTCGCTATATTTAAAAATGTTTTTTACTGTTGTTTTACCAAACCAACCAATTCATGTCTATTTTTATCATTATTATCAATAATATCATTATTTGAAAAGTGCAGGTGTACCAACAAACCTGACCTTGTCTACCAAAGAAAATGTTTTAACACCGAAATGTTTCAGCATTCTAATTTTGTATGGCAAAACAAATCTAGGAAAAAATAAACCTGAACATATTGATAAAAAGTGACAAGCCTAAATTCACAAAAATCCGTTTTTTGGGGCATTTCACAGTGGTAGGTCAACGCTTTATGTAGAAATTTTATGGACACTTCTGCAACAATATACCAATTCTTTTATAATAGGGAAAAGTTTTTTAAGCTAGGATAATTGATATATGGATAATAAAGTAACATTTGAGTTCAATGCAGCATTAAAACTTGTTTCAGCCTGTTACTATTGTCACTTATGTAACGTAATCTTGACTATATGTTAATACCCCAGAAGGAAGAAAGGAGAGATTTGCCCATGGTTAATGCAATAGGATACTAAAGTAACCTGATAATTTTTTTAAATTGTCTAGCTTGTTTAATGTATTACTAACACTAACATTTCATAGAGGATACAAATGGGCACATTTGATATAACAATATATACAACCTCAGTGCATAATTTCTAAAAACTGGAATGACCTACAATGATCTACATTGACCTACAATGATCTACAATGACCTACAATGATCTACAATGATCTAAAGTCATGTACAATAAACAGCGTTTTTTAATGCATTCTAGGTATCACCTAAAAGGCCGCTCCTAATTCATTTACAGCTTTCTGATAATTTGATAAGTAAAATAAAGCATCTGGTTTATGAAATGTGTTAGTCGTGAGTTAGTGAGTTGGTGAGTTAGGGAGTTGTCAAATTTTATGGCCATTGATTTTATATCAATTTTGTCCTAAAATTGCATAGATAAAACTGACAAAAATTACCCTCTGAACAGAAATTACCCTTTAAACAGAAAATAGCATCATTACATTATCCAGGGGTAACAGGGCATAGAATAGGTGAAGTATTTTCTTTCTGTCCTTTATGATTGCAAAGATAAAAATGGATAATTTTATTCCCTTGTGTCTGTTAGAACATCTTTTTGGAGAGAGAGAGATTGGTGTTAATACGTTATTCAGGGGGTATTGGAGTATGGGAATTATATATTTTTAGTCAGGTACTTAACATTAAAAAGATCATTTAAAGTAGATGAAAAAACCCTTTGATATTTGTAAAAAATATTTTTAGAATGATATTATAGCGTAGGAGCACATGTGATTGAAAATAATTTCCCCCTGATGCTGTCACAATTTATGTGTACAATGCTGTGTTTACAGGGAAACTGGCATTGTTAACAGAAACAGGTGGTTGTGGACTAAAAAAAAACTTTCATATTTTGAGTCATTTATTTGTGATGGCATAGATAAAAGTGGATTACGATTAAACCCCCTGATAAGCAAACTTTTGATGTACATCTACCACAGAGAGGAACTGGCATTATTATTACAACTCTTGAAATTGGAACAAACAAAAACTTTGATATTGCCAGTCAGCTATGTGTGATTGCAAATATAAACTTGGATCATGATTACCCCTGTTACTGGCAAAATCTATGTTGTGTAGAATGCTGTCACAGAGAACAGGCATATAGAGAGCACACGCTGTACATCTACCACAGACATTAAACAAATAAATATCTCAAAATTAAACATATATATAAATTGACTGTCAGAAGTCTCGCACCTTAGGGTCCTGCATCCCATCTTCCTGGTATACTAAATCCGAGTTGCTATATGTATCTAGTTACGCACTTGCTCCAAACACTCTTTCCGAAATATTGAAAGTTTGTAAATGTCCTTAAATACATCAAGTTACACCCTATCATAATTTCTGATTTACCTTTTTCACCCTTCCAATGTAGTTCTTCTGAGTAAAATAACAACGGTTGTTTGTAAAATTTATTATAAATTTGTAAGAAAGAGTTTACTGGGGAAGTTTGACAACTGTCACTTTTTCAAACCACTAGTCTCTTTAGCAACCATTCTTTTGTCCAGGTTTATAGGAATTAAATTCTAATCTAGGAAATAATAAGACCTATACTCATTTGCGTGATAGTTTGGAAAAAAGCTGTGTTTTTAATTTAAAGATTTGTTTCTCTGCTAAGCATTGTTGTTTAAGAGGCATGGTCTAGTTGCACAGAATCTACCCCCAAGTCAGAGTTTAGTTTGTTTGCTAACACAATAATTTTGACGGTGGTCTTATTAACATCTTAATAAATATTTGTTCCCTTTTAATCAGCAATGAGTTGTTCTTTTGTAAATATACAATCTTGCTTTTTAATTATTGCAATTTTGGTGCTTTATGCTTAATGATCCATAAAGTAATAGATGAAGACAAGTTTGGTAGGTCTTGGAGCAGGCTATTAGGACGAGTTTTTAACAGCCCATGAGGCTGTGAAATCCAGAATTTAAAAACCAGAGCCAGCCATTATTACTCTCTCAACCTCAAGTCCAAACTGTTAACTTATATTAAACCTATTCGATTTTTATGGGCTTACTTTGTTTTGCACGTTTCACACAGATTACATACGATCAATAAATACAAGATAGCAATTTAAGTAGTTTAATATTTTTTTCCCATAACTATAAACATTTGTAACATAACATAACTTTACAGGTTGTTAGGGTCCACACCAGTCAACAAGTATTATTCAATCTGCAAATCTTTTTTGATTAGTCTTTCATGACTTCCTGCAGGGAGAAATTCCAGAGTGTTAGGTGTTACACATACATTGGGGTGGTGGGTGATCAACCTAAAGAATGCAACACAAACAATTAGTGTGAGTGTAACCTCTTTTGCAAGTAGCTAATAAAGATTTTGTGATCGTTTTTCATCGGAGACGATGAGAAATTTGCAGTTTTTGTGTTAGGTCTTTTGAGTTCCTTATGTTTAAGAGAAGAAAATGAAGAAAATGCCTTTATATCATTCAGAAAAAACATGGAGACTGGACATTGTAGATCATAGCAGGTCATTGTAGATCATTGTTGGTCATTCCATGTTTTCACTAGTATACAACACAGAAATTGGATATTCATGTAACTAATTTTGAAAATGATAAACCTACTCTATTTTCTAAATGTAATTTTAGATCTACTTGCTAATATTGTGGTTATTATACCGCAATTGCACAGAAGATAAAAGGATACACAGTACTATAAGTGTGTATGTCTCACAAAGTAATAGAAATGCAGTGAATAGTGGTGAAATATAAAACAAAACTAGTACTTGAAAAAATGTAACATGCATTCACTTACTTATCCTTAATTTGCATACACAAATTGATATTACTGAAGGAAGTACCTTAGACATGAGATTAAAAAGAACAAACAACCTAAACTGTAAAACGTTGGAACAGTACTTCTTTCCAGAAATTATGTCTTTCATCAAAAATTGCAAATCAGTTACACTTTCTTTTTAGAAAAAATGGATTTAATATATATTATATATAAAAATTACATAAATGTGAAACGTTTTAGCATCAAAGTATAATTATTGCCGCTTCTACACTTGTTTAAAGTTCTGACTGCATGTACTTCAACGAGGCTGTGATGGCACGTACGTCAACGAGGCTGTGACTGCATGTACTTCAACGAGGCTGTGACTGCACGTACTTCATGAAAACGAGGCTGTGACTGCACGTACTTCAATTTAAGAAAGTGTTAACTATATGATTTCTGATTGCTGCTCCAATACGAGATTTTGAAAAAATCAACAAAACATAATATTGTTCTAAAATTGTGAAAAATAGTGTAATTAAATGTAGGAAGTGTAACAAAAATAAGATTGTTGTTAAGGAATGCCTTATTACCTTAAAGGTAGAAATTGTTATAATTTTCAGTGTATAATGAGTAAAATTTATTTATCCTGTCATTATGTATATCACACTCACTTAAAAAGAAGAAAGATGGATATGTATATCACACTCACTTAAAAAGAAGAAAGATGGATAAAGTTTGCATCATAATGTTTCTGTGTGTTACAAACTAATAAGGAATACAACTTATTCAAATTAGTGTATGAACATATTTGGAATTATGTGTTAAATTCTTTCAAAGACTCTTCTACTATAAAATGCATAGAGACAAGGTATTTCCGAAACCAAACCCTTTTCTATGTACTGCAGTGTTTCTTACAAAATAATTATTAGAATACAAATTAAGTATAAGAAAAAAACTCAGAAATCTCATACTTGCCACATCACTGCTGAGTGTTCTATTGTGAAAGGTGTTTAAATGAAGTTAAATACTACATTAGTCTTTTGTGATAATAGCATATATAACTACATTACAATTTTAGAAGAGAAACGTAACCACTAATCATGAACGAGGAATCTTTAACATCACCCACGTGCAGTGCTGTTGAACCATTTCCACAAATCAAGTTATACACTAAACGGTGGATGATATTGTTTATATTCTCACTGGTGTCAATGGCGAATGCATGTTACTTTAACTCAATCAGTGCAATTGCTAATATTGCAAGTAAATATTATAATGTTAGTACAGATGTCATTAATTGGTTGCCGAATTCATTTCTTTTGATGTACACTTTCATAGCATTGCCATCAGCATATTCCATTGCTTCATGGGGATTACGTGTTTCCATGGTAATCGCAGGTACCTTAAATGTTATTGCTGCATGCTTACATTTTGCCGGTTGTTATCGTGATGGTTTTGTGTATGTGATGATTGGACAAATATTTGCAGCACTATCTACTCCACTGATTCTACAGATTCCACCAAGGTTATCAACAGTTTGGTTTGGTACGAATGAACATGCCCTGGCCACTAGTATTGGTATTTTTGTGAACATCTTTGGTATGTCAATTGGTTACCTGCAGCCAACACAGATGATAGAAGATACCAATGATATGGATGTAGTGGCATCTGGCCTCTTCAAGATGTATTTATCACAAATGATTTTCATGTTTGTGTGTATCATTCTTATTTATTTCTTCTTTAAAGACAAACCTCCTCTGCCACCATCTTTGTCAGCATCACGTACAATGAGTTCTTCAAATGACGAAGTACCCTCATTCTTTGAATCGCTCAAGATTCTTGCTCGCAACAAGAATTTCAATCTGCTAACGCAGGGTTATGGACTGTATTTTGGGATGTTCTTGTTATTTTCTGTGGTTTTAAATACCTTGGTTAACTCAAAAGTACCCGATACACAAATTGGATGGATGGGATTTGGTGCAGATTGTCTTGCTATTCTGGGTATATTTATATCTGGAATTATTGTAGATAAATACAAATGTTATCGATTCATATCAGTGTTAATGTCATTTTTTGCATTAGTATCTTGGCTGTGTTTCACTTTTCTTCTGTTACATACCAACTCTTCTGTAGCCCTGTTTGTGTCATTCTGCTGTGTAGGGTTTTTTGGGATACCATATTTTGCATTTGGTGTTGAACAAGCTGCAGAAATGACATACCCAGTACCTGAAGGCACATCAAGTGCTATAATTCTACTTGTTGGTAACCTTTATGGTTTTATTTTGATAATTTTCCTTGGTGCATGGGTTGATAAAGGAAGGATACCTGTTGTATGTTATATAACAATTGGTATATATGTACTCTCATTCATTTTTATTGCAGCAACAAAAACTGAGATGAAACGTGAGGAAGCAGATAAAGAACACAATCATCATATTACTAATAATGATGATTCAATGGACCAAATGAGCTAGAAGTAGTTTGAAATTTCTTATTATATATTTGGTGATCTACCTAAGGAGCTTTGTTAGAAGGGAACACCATCTTTATATAACAAAGTGTGTATGCCTTCTTCTTGAATGTATAGGACAGGGTTTTTAAGGTCAATGCTTTGAATGTTTCATTCTCTTTACTCTGGAAAGAAAGAAATCAGCAGGTAAATCATCCCTTTTCAATGAAAATGACTTGCGTGTGAATTTTTAACATAAACTATTTGAAAAGCATACACCATAGCATATACAAGGCAGATTTGTGTGTGTATGAGACACCTGCTCAGTTATTCATGGAAAGATCTGCTAATGTTAACCCTATAGTGCGAAGTGTGAAATTATTCAAATCTGTATACATTTTCTTTGTTGTTTTGCTTTTTCCAAGGTTGATACTAATTGGAAGTAAGAGGAAAATTAAATTTGGTAATAGTTGATTAATTCCACAGATCTTTCATAAAATTTTTTTAATACAATTGGCTGCATTGGCCTTCTGAACTATGAAGAAGAGGTAATTTTTTTGCTATAGTTTTCTAAATATAAAGTGTCAGTTAGACTTGCACGCCATGTTCGTTTTCCTTATCTTTAATATAGTGTACCACAAATTGATGAGGAGAGAAATATTTGTATGGTTGAAAAAATCACATTTAAGAGAAATAACATGAAAAAACTTATATATGGACTGGAAAGTTTGAGAATAGAAGATATTTGGAGTTTGGAACTGTGTCTAAGAAAAATATTTTCTTATCTTGTACTGTATGTTAATTTTGGTCAGGATTCTGATGACCAAAGGCTGTTGTTTGGTTGAAACAAAATGGATAATTGAAATTTATTAGTTACAATAATTTATACATGGCCACTAAATAATGTTTTTATTGTAAGCTTATTAGTAAAATTATTATTGTTTTAAAACATTTTTTTTATCTAGAATGTAGTATATCAATTCTCTTTTAATGGACGTTTTTTATATGTAATAGCTAATACACATCTTTTAATAAGCCATTAACTATATATAGATAGCTTGTTATTTTGTACATCCTCTTGTGAGTGCAGCTTGTTGTTTTGTATCCCCTCTTGGGAATGCAGCTTGTTAATTTGTATCC
Organism: Bythotiara depressa; assembly: GCA_027564595.1. NCBI lineage: Eukaryota > Metazoa > Cnidaria > Hydrozoa > Anthoathecata > Bythotiaridae > Bythotiara > Bythotiara depressa. The sequence goes on along the minus strand of JANTOQ010169924.1, from coordinate 7,530 downwards.
CTGTATCCCCCCTTGGGAATACAGCTTGTTAATTTGTATCCCCTCAGGGCCTGTTCTAACACCTGAGGGCAAGCGTGCGAAGAAGGCGCAAAGGCAAAAATAAACGTAGCTTCTTGTTAAACCAAAATTACATGGTCCAAATTCACTGACGAGAACATAACAGTTGGCAGGCAGCTCAAAATAAGTGAAAAGTGAAAAACATGGATAAAAAAGCACTAGTTTATCCAAAAGTGGGCAAATATACAAGGTAATAGGGCATGTTTTTCAGTTTATAGGGCACTGCAACAGTCGCCCTCCCCTCCTGGCATTATGTTTTTGGCATTTGTAGGTCAAATTACTTTTTTACTTTTTTTGGGGCAAGGCATTGTCCCCTCTCATGATTGCAGCTTATTATTTTGTACAACCACTTGTGAGTGCAACTTGTTATTTTGTACCTTCACTCATGAGACCACAATTTAGCAGTCTTCTGTCCCTTTCCTGCTTGGCTAATTTTGTTTTCCAAAAAACAAGAATGAGTATATATGTGTTGATTGGAAAGCTGATAAGATATCACCTGACAGCGTGTTTTCATGAGAAACATCAGGAAGTATAGCATTGTGTTTTATGACATCACAAACCCCCCAGAGTGTTAAATTATGAGACAAGTCAAGTAATCCTCCACACAGTGGAACACAGTGACTAAAAGTAAGATCCCAAGTCTTAAGGTTATCTGGAAAAGTTTAAATTCATGTTTATTTATATGTTACACTTGGTGCCTTTTCCCAATGAATTTCATCCATAATTGTAGATGTGCTACTATGAAAACATGCTATCATACAAGACACCCAGTAGGTTGTTGCCTGCCAATGATTCTGAAATTCTAATTTCTTGTTAGATGTTCCTAAACTTGAATGTGAATATAAATGTAGATTAGAATACTTGAAGTATATAGGGAGAGAGAATCGTATTTAAAAATGTATGCAATCAACAATCTCCTGTTCCCATATCATTACATTGTAATATATATTTTGTAAGTAGGTTATATTATAATTTTTATAATATGTTTTTAAGGAGAAACAAATGTTTGTTTTTTCTAATACGTAATTAAATTAAATTTCTAAATTTGTAATTTTATGCGTAATTTAATTTTTATAATTTATGTAAACATCAATCAAAACATACTGGTAATTATTGTTTGTAATTTTATTTATGTTCACACTAATGTTTTTCTTTGTAGATAACACAGTCACAATGTATTTTCCTTCATCGAAATTGTATTTCTGTGAGTTGTAAGCTATTATTAGGCGGATGTAGTAGCATTATCGGTAATCTAGCTACATAGAGCCGAAATTGTTGAACGACTGTGGTTCGTTCGTTTGTTCGTTCGTTCATTCAATCATTCCCGTTGTCTGTGGATATCAGTTTCACTTCCATTGCTCAAATGGGAGCTTTAATTGCAACCGGAACTTTGATCACAGGACCAAATTGATAACAGTACTTTTTTAAGTTCTGAAGAGGCTATCCTGAGTAAATATTTATAAATAAATAAAGAAAGAAAGAAAGAAAGAAAAGCTGATAGTTTAAACGATAAGATAATTAAAACACCATAATGAGATCATTGTAAATCCCCCCGTTCATGATTTGCCTGGCAGGTACTCCACCTGTTCATGATTTGCCTGGCAGGTACTTCATGGATAGAGTCCAGAATTGCATTTTTAAATTTAATTGACAAGTGTGTAATTTCAGAAGAAAAATGTCTTTGTTTCTTTTTAGATTCTTAGGTAAACATAACAGCATAATAGAAAATGATCAAGACATTTAATATTTCTATTATTCACTACTTATAATTCTAATTATAAAGAAAACAAATGCAGTCTATAACCAGGCCTTTAATTAACACATTAAGAGCAAATAATTATAGCAAAAAAAGTCCTGAGTTTATTTTATTTTAATTGCAAGTAGTCTTTGCATAGAGTTATGTGCTGGTGAGTTTATTACAGGTGTTACTTTGCATTTGAATTAAGTTAGAAATCAAATTAATAATCATTGATGTTGACAATAGAATGAACCAATATTGATGTCATAAAAGCAGGGTTTGAATTAAGGGCTTGCGAATTACGATTTGCACATCATTTTTAGATTTTCACTATTCAGAATGTTATTTTAATATCAAAATCACAATTCCAAATCTACAAATCTTCCCTTCATCTAGAAATATCAATAAGAATTTCCTGTGACGTAATCTTTGTAAGTCATACCAGCAGACTTACTTCGAACCTTGTAAAGTTTCATTATCATTACTTATACCTCTAAGGTCACTCAAAAACTTTTGTTTACTTTCTTAAGAATCATAATGTTTCAAGGGATTGGGTTTTTTCATATTCTATTGTTCCAGAGAAACCAGTCTTGTTATTTCAAAATCTCCAACTTTCATCAGCATTATCAAACTATTTGAAACTTGGTATATATTCCTCATAACAATATCTAAAATCATGTGTCTTTATAAATATAAAAGAATCTAGGACCTGAAATGTTTAGCAATACTGGATAAACCTGGTTTCTGAGAGCTGGTAGAAACCAGGTCTTTCTTGTGATAGTCTAATGCTTTTTAAGAAAATTGACTAAAACAAATAAAATAATCATTTTATATATCAGAATTGATATTTTTAATCCTTTAATGCATAAGCATACCTCCTGGATGTATTAAACTTCCCATTGAAAACCTTTATAATTTTTTGAGGTACCAGGAGGTCTTATCAGCTTTTACAAATTAATTTTACAATATATTTCTAATAATTTACCCTCTGGAAAAAGTCAAATAGTAAAGAAATGAAAAATGATCTTTATTCCTTTCCGGGGACATTTTTTATGTTTTTATCACTATTAACATTTACAATTTAATGTTTCTATATCATTTTTGCTACAACTTTTATATCAATTTTAATTTTCAGAAAGCGAATCCCATTAATCATGTACAAACATTTGTTTTGATATTCCATTAAATACAGAAACTAAGGGTTTTTAAATCTTTACTTATTAATCAACTCCCCCTATTATGTCTGTTTCTCTAAAGGTTTATTAAATTGATTATTATAGTAGGCATACCTTTTTAATTGGTTTGTAAATTCTTAATAACATTGAAAATGAATTAAATCAATACTAATTTCTTTGCTATTTTGTTATTTCCAGGGGGATAATTATTAGAAATATAAAGAAAAATAAAACTGGTAAGACCCCCTAGTTCTTCATATAATTGCAAAGGTTTCCAGTAAGAAGTTTATAATAAACAGGAGGTATATTAAATGGTTAAACATATTTATTTTCTTTGTTGTTCCTTATGAAACTCACTTATTATATAAAGCTGAAACTCACTTATTAAGCAAGCAGGTGTAAACAAAAGGCATATAGATGAGTGTAAAATGATAAGCGATTTTGAGGTGTTTTATTTGAAAACAATTGATTAGGAATTTTTTAATTGTCAACAAAAAATGATAGATATGTGTGTTTATTGAGATTTATCTGTTTCAGGATGTCCATGTAACTCATTCCAATAAAGTATATAAAGTGTTACGAATCTCTAAATATGTTAATGTTGGCAGCATTTTTTTATACTTGTTTGAACAGAAACTTTGTATTTAAACTTTTCTATTATTTAGTTATACAGATTTTGATTGTATTTCTACCTTATGTTGTCAGGACATATTCTATACCATTTTTCTAGCCCTTGTTTCTAAAAAGCAGATAATTTTAAAACCATCTAAAAGTTCCAAAACTGAGGATAATTTGGAAGCATATTGGGTAAATATTGCCTGGGAAAGCGATAAGAAGTGCCTTTTTTACAAAGAATGTGCTCTTTTACCTCCTTCGAAAATGCATGACCCACATTCCTGGAATATTCCCTAGTTGTTGTATCTGTTTACATTTTATCTTATTTTAGTAATTTTAGCAAAGATTGACAAGGAATAGGCAAAAAACTGATCAAAAACTTAAGGATACCAATATAAAACCTTTTATAAATATTGTTGTATTGTATATGTAATTTATAAATATACCTTAAGGTATTATAAACATACTCTAAGGTATGATTCACACTAACTGTAAGACATGCTTTTCAATTTACTTCTGAAAATTGTATTTTGAACAGTGAAAATTGAAATGTACATAATTATGCAGAACGTTTTTATTATTAATTTTATTTTCGGAATAAATTAGTAAATATCAGTCAAACATATCAATGCTTTTCATAGTCAGTCTTGTGAAATGTAGTAGACTTTATTCTACTCTAGTCCAAATGTGGATCTGAACTTCTGATGCTACCTACCCTTCTTCATTTTTTGGGGTATGTGGTTCTTTTGTTTAAAATGTTCAAATTTGATGCATATTTTCAAGAAATGTGAAAATAAAAGTTCCCTTTTCTAATTCTACCTGTACCTCACCACTATCCACTGGTGATAGTAAAACTTGGTATATTTTATGTGGCTAACCATCATAGTTACAAGGATAATAGTAGACTTTCAATTCTTTCCAGGAGGAGACACATTATGCACTATGGAAACTTTCCCCTCAGCTCTATCAGTCAAGTGGAGTGCTGCCACTCAACCAGATGACTCCACAAAGATGTGACATATGAAATAACATTTACATTTAAAATCATATGGCATGTATAAAATAGACAAGCATTGTAATGCAAGTTATTTTAATTATTTTAATTATTTTCTTATTGTAAATGGAGCAAGGGGTAGAACACAAGTGTTTTTTAGTGACAAAAGAATGTGCAACCATGTGTTTTGAAGTCTCACAAGATTGCAGCACATCGAAAACAAGAAAAAATTAATACATTAGCTATAAAATGTTTTGACGGATAATGATTTGGCAGGAATAGTTTCGTCATTTAAATGGAAAAGCTTTGGACAAATTTTTCAGATATTTGTTAAAATTGCACTTTTATTGATACAAAGAATAATCATATTTTGATTCTAAATAATTCCAATTTTTTCTTAATTTTTCAAAATAAAACTTCCAGATCTATCTGAGATTCAGACCAATAAATTTTGTATCAAACTTTGTCCCATCAAAACTTTTTCTTGTTAATGTACCAAAATATGTTTATGATGTGTGATTTTGTTCTGAGCTAAAATATATTTAAATAAGTGAAATGGAAAACAAAAACTGAATATTTTTCCTTTTGCTTTCCAAGAAACTTACAAACTATAGCAGACAATGAAATTGAAAATATTTCCCCAGTTCTCATGTATCCATAAAGAAATGGTAAAAATCACAATTTAGGGCAGTTGTTTATATTTATACACAGCATACCATATTTATCAGAAAATAAAACTGTGTAAAAGTCACAAGACTGTTGTTTTCAAGGTAAAATTGTTCTTGAAATTTTTAAGCCCAAAAGACTGTGTTTAAAAAAAAAAAAGACCATCAGTGTAGATTAGTATTAATTAGTAATTCACCAACGTTATAACCCAACAGAAAAACAACACTTTTTATAAATTCAGTGATAAAACAGGAAAACAGAACATGGAATAGGAAAAAATAGAAACAATTAGAAAATCCATCTTGAAATCCGTGATGATCTTCTTAATGGTGTAAGTAACATTGACATCTTTTCTGTCATTTAGAAACCTGCACATCTTCATGATTAACATCTGGAAAGCTCTTTTTCAGAACATTTATCAAAGACTGTATGTTGATAAACAGTCTGAACACTTAAACTTTAATATCTGCTAATATTGTTTTTGGACAGTCACCAAGAAGCATGTTTCCCTTACAGTACTGACTGCAGATAGTGACTTTTCCAGAAGTGGCAGCTACATTTTTTCCACACAAACCTTGTCGTTTACACTTGCACTAATTGTTAACAAACATACTGTTTATTTTTGTTTAATTAAAGTGACTGAATTTGATTTAATAAGGTGTTTCAATCGATTTCCAGTTGTTTTTTTTACTTCACAAATGTCTATAGAGATAACTGTTTCCTTGATAGCTTTACAATTCCTTTAACTTAACTCTCCTGTAACATTGTTAATTACAGTGACAGTTCCTTCTTCAATTTGATGAATTAAGTCACCCCAAACTAAAAGAAGTATGAAACCTGTATCATATACAAACAAAGAATCTCTTACCATAATATTATTTGAATTGGTGTACTCACCTTTTCCAATAGTTTAATAATAGCCTCTTTGAGCTGTACAAACCAGTGAAGTGATCACTTAACAATAAATATACTAGGAGTTTTTAATTTTGTAAACGCATTGTTTGTTTATGTGTAATCATTATCATACTTCCATTGTTAATATAATAAATTCCATTGTTAATATAATAAATTCCATTAGCAGTAGATATGGTATTGTACCTTGTTATATGATGTGTGATGTATTTTTTGTCTGCAAATAGTTGTATTTTTACACCATGTGCCATGACTCTACACGAATCTTAACAAATTCTGTATCATTTGGAGGTTTTATAACATGTAGCCTTTGATGATGTTTGGTTAACCTATTGCATCATTTCTTTTCAGAGTATTGTTGGCCTGAATAGAGTGCTCATGTGTTTAGTATTTACTTACTTTCGCAAATTTTATGAGACTTGATCTAATGAAAAGTGAAAGTGAATGTGACAATACTGTTTAGAATTTAATATAATAAATTCCATTGTTAATATAATAAATTCCATTAGCAGTAGATATGGTATTGTACCTTGTTATATGATGTGTGATGTATTTTTTGTCTGCAAATAGTTGTATTTTTACACCATGTGCCATGACTCTACACGAATCTTAACAAATTCTGTATCATTTGGAGGTTTTATAACATGTAGCCTTTGATGATGTTTGGTTAACCTATTGCATCATTTCTTTTCAGAGTATTGTTGGCCTGAATAGAGTGCTCATGTGTTTAGTATTTACTTTCTCAAATTTTATGAGACTTGATCGAATGAAAAGTGAAAGTGAATGTGACAATACTGTTTAGAATTTGTTGTCTTACAAAGACAACATGCCAACTGCATTTTGTGTGTCTTTGTACAGAGTTTATTAGATTTTGGTAGCCCTGTTCTGCATTATAGCATGTAATGTCAGTAAATCTTTTATGCATGGGTGAATGTCACATCTAACCCATTTATTTTCTGGATCACAAGGATTGTCTGCAGAAAGAAGAAAATCTACACACTTGTACAATGTTTCTTCAGCAGAATGACCCTGTTCTATGTTATCATGAAGCCATGTAACTCAATGTTTAAAGGGGAATTAACATTTGGGAATTTTTTTTGGGAAATTTTATTAAAACCACTACTAGTCATTGTTATAATACTGTGAAAATAAAAACAAGCATGAAAAACTCTTAGTTGGCTTTTTATAATTATAGCGCTTTAAAGATTCTACAATTTCTTAATAATTGCTCGAGATGTGACGTCATAGACACCCTACTACACATTCAGAAGAATAATAAATGTTATTTAAAGCATGGACCTTTCTGTAAGTTCAATACGAAAAGCATGGACGATTCTTCAAGTTCAAATGAAAATATTATTGAAAGTGATTCC
>JANTOQ010169813.1:0-14667 GCA_027564595.1 Bythotiara depressa | reverse complement strand
GCAATACGCAGAGCTCTCTCGTGTAATCTGTTAATCTTGTTATTTATTTTCCTACTATGCATCATCCATAAGAGCGGACAGTAGCTAAATTGTGACGTTATAAAAGCTTCCATTACAGTTCTTAGTTTTTCATTCGACATATATGATGAAACTCTAGCTATTGCATGAATTTTTTGATTAACCTTTTGACAAATGTTGTTAATCTGGTCATCAAAACACAGCTGATTGTCAATTTCGATACCAAGTAGTTTCTGTGACTTACTGTTAGATTTCATAGTACCATTTACATTTACCTACATGCTTTCATTCGTCGTAATTAATATATGAGATTTATCGCTGTTTGCCTTCAAGAAATTGTTTCACAACCTACAAAACAATTTTCATCCGAAAGCTTTTCAAGTTCTTTTGCCTCTTCAAGAGGGGATTTCTTACATGCATATGGTGTAGTGTCATCTGCGTAGTTCGCTACACTTGTTTCGTCAATAAATAAGAATGCATCGCACATATATATATTAAAATGAAGAGGACCCAGTCCGGATCCTTGGGGAACTCCTACAATGAGTTCCATCCATGAACTAAATAAAGAGTTTATTACTAGTTCTAAATTTTCTCCCAGTTAGATAGCTGTGGATCAATAATAGAAATTTGATGCTAAAACCATAGGCGTAGAGCTTGGCTATTACAAAGTCATGAACAAGGCAATCAAACGCTTTAGATAAATCTGTTACAAGTGCCCCACAACTGCCTTTTTTCTCTATAGTTTTCCGCCACTTTTCAATCATAGATATTATGGAATACTGTGTACTGAGACCTTTACGAAAACCACATTGATACTTTGAGAGAATTGTGTCTGTGTATGAATATACCTGATCGTACATACACCTTCGAATATCTTAGACAAACCTTGAAGAATACTAACAGGTGTATAATTAGATTTATTGTTTGAGTCCCCTTTCTTAAAAACTGGACTAATATCAACAGTTTTAAGGGAAACAAGATGTAGTGATGGAGTTATTAAAACTTTGATTTAAGATAAACGCAAAAATATTTGCTGCCTTTTATGATTTGATAGGAATATCTCCTTGCGGAGTTGCTTTTCTTGTATCAAGTTCCTCAATAACTTTGGTAATTGTTTCTAGGTTTACTTCTGCAAACTGAAATTTCCCATATCTGTTGGATTTACTCATCACTCTTTTATATAATACTTGGATGTATCCGATATTTTTTATAGCTCTTATTATAGGATCAGACTCATAACCTGGATCACAGAGATGATTTGGATTTTGTTCAATCTTCAAATTATTTACAATATTCCAAAAGTTCTAATTGAAAGTCTCCGCAATTTTTACATCTTTTTACATCATCTTCTTCTCTATAAGAGTCATTTGTCCTGTCTTGGAACTTTTATTTGAAAATAGAGGTCCAACTGTCTTCCAGAATAGCTTATTGTCAGTAACGTTTTTAATATCGAAATTCATGAAGTATTGTTTCTTCTTCTTCCGAAAAAGGTTCACCCCAAACTTCTTTTGCTTATTATAAGATTGCCTACATTCTTCTGTATTATATTTGATATATTTATTTCCAAGTTTTGATATGTGCATTATCGCCTGATTCAATTCCTTATCCATAGAGTCATTTTGATTTGATCTGACATACTTTCTCTTAACCCTTTGACTCCGCAAGACGCGTTTGTGCGTCTTTTTGGTACCATTTGTTACAGGGCTTATACCTTGAGAAGGGAAGGACTGCAGGAAATGAAAGTTAGTGCGTTGTAATGTACGTTAAATACCACATTAAATAGTGCCGTATTAGTGTCGTTAAAGTGCAATGAAGTGCATCGATCCGTTGCAGCGAAATTAGTGAAAAGTTCCCACTTTTAAAAATATACATCGGGGTCTAAGAGTTAAGAGGAGCATACTTATCAAGAATCCTTATGAAGACTGAATGAAAATCGTCATATTTACTGCTGTATGGCATCCTTTTAAGTTCCACTTCGAGATCTTTGCGAAAATGTTCATTTGAGAATTTTTTGTAAGCTCTATATGTTATATTGTTTTGCTTATTTTTTACGAAATAACTTTTTAATACAGTTACAGTTAATTTATGAAAGTCTGATAGTCCAGTTTCAAATGTTTTTGTATATTGAAACGAGTGTGGCCTATTTGTAAGAATCAAGTCTATACATGTAGGATTTTGAGGATTTTTATAACACGTAGGCTCCTTAAAGAGATCCTGTAAATCATGAACATTGCAAATATCACTCATAGCAGGTTCACTTACTTCTGAATTCAGATCTCCAACAATTAGTAAGTTGTCATATGAGGAACAATGCTTGTCAAAAACGTGGCCAATGTGTTTTAGATGATAGCTGATATTAGACTTTTTCAGATTGTAGGTGCAGCAAAGGAGATATAACTTCGCACGAAGATCTATCTCAATAAAAATACATTCTATATCGTTTGGTGGATCCGTACTGTAGTGGTTAACGCTCTCGCCTTTGATTTGGGCGACCCCGGTTCGATTTCCTGCTGGAGCAAATATTTATATCTTGTATAGAGGTTTACGGATGAGACGTTGGGCAAAGTTTCCACGTGGAGGGATCAACTGTCCCCGAGGAGCCACGCCCACTATATGTTATATGTTATGTGCGCCACTAGTCTGATAATATACATTAATTGTCCTCGTCGGCTAGTGGTGCAGTGTTGTGTATTTGAGTGTCTGTAAGGTGTTAATACCTAACTTGAATAGAACAAAATAATTGTTTGAGAAATGTTGTGTCGATAACTTTTGTTATCATATCTTCCATAACATAGAGAGGTATTCCTCCCCCTTTGTTATTTCTATCCATCATGAAAGGTTGCCGGTTAACTGGCATGATAAATTGAATAATCAATTTTTGAATATTTCAGAATATCTATATTGTTGTCAAATGCAGAAAATAGCATAGAGGACTTATTCCTTATAGAATGGATATTAATTTGTCCAATAACAACTCTATTTATATTACCTAATTTCAGCTGCTTTAAATCATTAACTAAATAAGACTCTTTTTCATCTGTTTGTATGGTATAAGGACTGTCATGTTTGGAAGTAATATTTTGGTTACTTGATAAATCATGTGGATAGCCACCGTCCTCTCACAACTTCCTTATTGTTGCAATCATATTCATAGCCAATCTAGCATTTCCATATTCATTCAAACGTAATCCCTGGCGTTCTAAATGTTTCCTAGAAATATTATAATTATCTACAACATTTACATTAAGTTCAGAAGATAATCTATTTAGTTTACTTACAGTGATAGTCGCCTTGTCACAGCGATAGATTGGTTGAGAAAAAATAACTTTGCAATCGCTGGAATTTTCGTTGGTAAATGTTTATAATTTAAGAAATTGGTCTAGAATTTCACGTGATGTTGAATAAGGTAAGTCGTTAGTACCGACACGCAGAATTATAAATTGTGGTCGGTGCCTCAACACCAGCACAATATTCTCGTACATATTTTAGATGTTTTCCCCTTTAAAGCATCGTACCTTGATATTTCTTTTTTTGGAGAGCAGCTTTTCGTCCAATCTATACCACATAGAATCTCCAACTATAGCTACCGTCCCTTTACTCCATTCACTATTTTTTTCATGACTTTTTTTATATATTTGCCTGATAAGACTTTGTCTACTTGGTTATTAATCTTATCAGCATCTGATTCACGAATTATACTTACCGCAGGAATTGTCACGTCTTTATTCACGGTATCTATGGTTTCTTTCGACGGTACATTTAATTGAATCAATTTTAAATAGCGGTCATGGCGCGATTTTCTTACAATGTCTAATTGTTCTCTCAGACTAATTCTTTTGATGGATGGAAGTTTATTCCCGTCTGGAATCGTTAATGATATTTTTGTAATATCTCGTTCTAAAGTTGAAACTTTATGCTCCACTGATTTCTGCACCAACTAAAGTTTTATAATATCGTTTTTATTTTGTAGTTATTTCTTTAAAAATTCGATATTTTCCTTCATATCGTTTATCAAGGTCTAATTTGGGTCTTTGACTTTCATAACGTGACTATAGGTTGTTTTCTTTGAATATAAATACAAATTTATTTGCGCCATATTTTTCTTCATCGCCTCCATATTTTCCATGCTAAATGTTTTGAAATCTCTCAAGTCTTTCTGAAAATTTTCTACTGTGCTGTCTACCTCTACACCGTTTTGTAGGGAGTTACCAACTACGTTGTCAAATAGTAGATTTCTACTTTTAATGAACAGAGATTCACTGTGTGCTGTACCCTTACGTTCTAAAACTCCATTGTATACCATAATTTCAACTACACCCGATATTTCTTCTACAGGCAGGTTCTGAAAGGAGTTTTCTTTCAATATCTCTTTGATAATTGCTTCAGTATCAGGTCGCTGTCTCTTACTGTCTACAACGTCAGTATAACTAAATCAGGCATATAGGCGGTCGAAGGAACCATATCATGGACACAACTTCAAATATCGCACGTGTTAATTTAATCTGTAAATTCGAACTAATATAGCAACATGTAGTAATCATAAAAACGTGGTCATAGAATAGTAAAGTTATGAAACATTGTTTTCAGGTAATCATTTTTATTGTGAATCATCAGAATTACTAATTGTGCTAGCATTACAGTTACTAAAATAACAGCTACCATCAGAAGGAACAAAAGAACTAGTTTGTGGTTGTTGAGGTCATTTGTTCCAATCAATTACGAATGAGGAATTTACAGGACGATTCTCGATATCAATGTAGTTAATAACACGAGGTACATTTATAATCCCTAAAGAAATGACGTTTGACAGGGCATCTTCTTTTCCGGAGCCATACGCGTGAAGAAAACTTTTCTTCAAAATAGAAAGCAAAGCGTAGTTTTAAACGGAACAACATCTCCAAGGGTAAATGTTCAAACTGTAGTGTCGCAAGGTTCTGTTCTTAATTGATATATATAATTTACCTGACGGTCTTTTATCTATTATAAACAACCCCCAAAATCCATGTAATGATTTGTCTAATGATTTACGATTAATCAGTAACTGGGCTTTTCAATGGAAAATGTCTTTCAATCTACACACAGGTAAACAAACTGCTCAAATTATATTTTATAGGGAAGCTTTACCAACATTTCATCCTCAATTTTTTTTAAATAACAATCACGTAAACACTGTTTCTTCGCGGAAACATCTTGGATTAGTATTAGATAAAAACTCACTTTTATTAATCATCTAATAGAAGTGTTTACTAAATCTAGCAAAGGAATTGGTGAAATACGGAAACTTTTTCATTATGTCCCAAGAGAAACCCTTTTAAATATTTACAAGCTATTTATGCGTCCCCATTTAGACTACGGTGATATCATCTATGACTGTTCCCACAATATTTCCTTTACATCCAGCATCGAAACTATTCAGTATAATGCATCTCTTGCAATAACGGGATCAATTAAAGGAACATCCAGGGAAAGATTATACCAAGAACTTGGTTTTGAAAACCTACCAGATAGAACGGTATTTAGAAGACTAATATTGTTCTATAAACTTAGAAATGGCACGACTCCTCCTTATTTATCTCAATATATACCCGAGTCTATTCCTCATCTTTATGCTACACGTCAATTAACAAATCCCATTTTTCCGCGCGTACGTTGACATGAAGATAAAAAATTCACTCACAATCTCTATTTAAAAAAATAAGTTTTAAGCGTTTATCCGGCTATTAATGTGTTCTATTTTTCGTTTGCACAACCCCGTTGGGCTGAAATACCTAACTCGACTTCGTGTTAGCCTAAGTCATCTTCGAGAACACAAGTTCAACCACAATTTCGAAAATACACAAACCTCTTTGTTGTTGTGGTGCAGGGCCTGAGTCTACTGGCCAATTTTTGTTGCGTTGCCCATTTTATATTACTCATTCGAAAGCGCTGTTTTCCGGTCTACATGATTTGAATATTCCAATATTACCACCAAGTGAAACCAATCTTAAAAACATTCTTTTATAAGGTGACCAAAATAATTGCATGCATGTTAACAGTAAAGGACTATCGTCTTTATTTTGGATAGTGGTACGTTGAATTGTCCTTTATAATAAACACTTTTTTCATGGCTGTAACCTCTTTTCTTTTTTTTATGTTATTATTATTATTATCATTATCTGATATAATATTTATTAATTTGTTTGATTGTTATATAATTTTATGTAAAGGCAGGATCATTTAGAAAACCGAGTCAAAAGACACAGTTCCAAGTTCAATGGATCTAAGTCTTTCGAATCGGTTGCCTAAATGACCCTTGTGATGTTCTTGTCCGTATTTTGTATTTTGTTAGCGACTGTTGTAATTATTTATTATAGAAAAAAGGAAAGAAAAAAAGGCCTTTTTCGCACAACACGAGCTTTTCATTTTGCGAACAGTGGTTCTTCTTGCAGAGATAGCATTTAATTTTCCCGTAAGTACTTATATTTGTCAGTTTAGGATTTCACTAAAATACAACATTTTCAATATGGGACGATTCGCGAAATTAAAAACTAGCTAAATATTTGGAAAACCGTCTATTCGCATAATTTAAAACGCCGAATAATGAAAGAAAAATCCGTCGTAAGGCATTTTATAAACCTGTCATCTGTTAAAGCATATGCTTTGGGACAGTCTTGTTCTTATATTAGTGATCAGTACATCTACTATATGTGCACTAAATTTAACATTTGCTCAAACTGAGGCGTAAGTCTGCTGCTAAGTATCCTGGATTCTATTCTACATTTCACTTGAGGTGTTAAAAAACAACATTTGAAGAAATCTATCAAATCTGTCACATTATTCTCAAGAAAATTTGCGCTATCCCTATATTAGCCGGGGGATCAGAAAATGAAATTAATCTTGCGTTTTACTTTGGCAGAAATCAATCTCCTTTCTTTTAGCGTTTGTTTGCTTGCTTTAAAATTTATTTTTTAAAGTTCCCTCGGCGCGTGGTCTTGGTTTTCTGATTAAAACGCAACGCGCCATTTTTAATTCAGAAGATTGTATGGAGCATGTTGATCTTGAGGAAACAGATTTAATTTTGTTTAAATATATGCGCGCCTAATAAAATGTTTTATGGGAAATGAATATCGAATTCTATAATAAGCAGTAGCATATAATCCCCCCTCCCGTTCCATAACGTTTGATATAGACGTACAATAACAATGTTATGTTATGTTATTTATTTTCGCCAATAAAAACAATCGACAGTTTGGAATAATATACAAACTAACTAGCGTAATAAAGTAATAAAAATTACGTTACATAATTATACAATCTATAGCTAGTGGGTATAAATAGGCAGGGGCCTGAAGAAGACAAACAGTCTTATCACCAAGCACCTTTGAACAAAGGTGCATACAGTTACGTAACACAAGTTACGTTACACAGTATTTATAGACGTACATGTGTGTTACGTGAAGAGAGAAATCTCGTTTTCAAAGCTAAACTATTTGTTTTATAAAGCTCTTTCAAAAAAGGGGACGGATGTTAAGGTCTTAGCAGAGTCATCTAAGAAGTTATTCCAAAGATTAGGTAGGACCTCTCACTGATATCGCAAATCTTGAGATTTTCAAAAATTTTTGTGGTATCAAAAAATTGTTTTTAGCATAATTGGTAGGGTATTTATGTGTGATGTGTTTAAATGTTCGAGAGAAAACATTGGGTGTCAATTACATCTTTGTTTTAAACATAAAATTATTTCCTTAATGGTCTAGCATGTGTATTTCATTTCTCGTTGCAGCAGGCACACAAATACCCGAGGGAAATACAAAACGTTTGGTCAAAAAACGATTTTGTGCTGATGACGTTATCAAACACTTTTGTGCATATTTGCCACCAAGAAATTTGAGACCTACTTTAAATGTTCTAAAATTAGCCTGGGGGTGTTTTATCAAATAGAATTAGCTATTTGACTATTATTTCTGATTTCTAAACAAAATTTTCTTTCCAACGGTATATAAAATCATGACATTGAAAAAAACAATTACCACTTAGGATCTAATCGCAACGGAAGAAACATTATTCCAAATATCATAATTTAGCCATCACTTTATTTCTAAGTAAATTTTAGAAAAAGTCATAAAATTCCAGCACCAGTGGTTCAAAAGATACTGTAGAAAACCTGACAGTGGTGGATTCCGCCATCTCCACCCGCGCCCAAGGTTGAATCGGGTTTACACAATAGTTCCTGATGTCCCCGGAAATTATTCAAATCTATGTTAATTTCTTTGCAGTTTTGCTTTGTGTTACTATTCGCAAATTGAGGACATTGTTTTACCATGATGTGCAGGATTGTTAAAAAGAGGGCAATTATAATTATAATAATTATAATTAAATTGTCATTCAATGAGTAATTAGGACATAATTAAGAATATTCAACTATTTTAAATCTTCTAATTGACCTTTCCAGAATCTCATGAAAATTAAAAGTTTATATTTATTAAAAAAAAAGGAATTCAGATTCAGATTCCTGGCCTATACTGAATATTTTAAAGCCATACACCAAACAGAATGATTGTTTTGGCTACACTGCGCCAATGGTCAAAGCCTTCTTACAAACATTCCATGTCCCGTCTCGTATTCACGCGTAAAATTTAATATTTATTTCGCACGGGTCATGTCTCGCCTTGCGTTCATATTGTAAATATAATTATACTCTACCTACTACTGCTTATCGTGATGACTTAATTCCTAAAGGTAAGATTTAGAAAAGTTTCATCTTCAGAAGATTTACGTCAGATGATTGTCTTAGACATATCCGCCCTAACTCAGCTTTGTGTATTAATCTGGTACTTACATACACACCAAATTCTATTTCTGATTCTGATGTTTCCTCTTCATTATATCCAAGATGTTGTCATAAAGATATTATACATATAATACCTTCCTCCACCATATAAACACTGGAACAACGTTATCCTTAATTAACTAACTAACATCCAGTTGTCCAAAAGGAATGATTAAATCAATAAATTACACGTATATATATTAAATCAATTGATCGATAGGTCAACGCGGAGCTAGATATCCTTCGTAATTGCATTAGTAACTTTTTTATTAGTAATTTCGTACCAATTATTATAAAGGAAGTTATTTTAGAGAGGGCGTATGCACCAAATGATAACCTGAATCTGAAGATTATATTTTAATCTAATCAACCCTGTGGGTACATCATGATCACATGACGTTGCAACAACATTGCAATGTTTCTTCAAGGTTGTCAGAATGTTGTTTGACCATGACCATGACAAATATTATTATTATTACTAGAAGGTAAAATAAAACTTAGCTTGATGCAATGGATAACTTTTTGTTTTGTCAAGTCCGGGGACTGGCTAGTGACGATTACAAAATCCTCCTATCCACCAAAAATATATGTTGTTACATGTGCATCAAATGAAACATATTATGTCCATATGTGAGCAGAGGAATATGGAAAACCATTTTTTACAACTTGTGACTAAAGTGCGTTTTCATAGTTTTGGGATAAATCGAAATAATGTATTGTGCTGCTATCCATTCTGGTATACATATGTAATAGATAACTAGCTACCAAACTCAATTATGTCTTATGAAAATTATTTTTGTAAGTAAAATTTAAACAAGTTTGTGATAAGAATTATATATATACAAACTTAATTGTTTCTTTTGAAATCTCAAGTTTTGCTATTGTGTTAAATTGCAAAACAAATCTTTAGCCAATTTATAATTACTCAAATATTTTATAGTCTTATTGGGTTATAGATATATCTGTAATTACTGTTTGTTACTACTAATAAATAAAAACATAAAAATCGCCGCCAATTCCAAAACAACAACTTAAGGACACTTGTATCCATTTTTATATCGATTTTCAGTTAACTCATTTTTTAAAAGCCTGGACATCTAAATGATACAAATTGAACTGTAAAATATTTGTAGACTTTTTACAACTCCATAACTGCTATTTTTTGGTATACTATACTTTTACTTCACCGTGGTATGATGCACAAAAACATGTGTACCGTTAATTGAAAGATAAACATTCTGAACAAGATTAATCTAACGTTCAATTTTGTTCAATATTACCTGTAAACATTTGTTTGATTTACTTTATTTGATTAAAGGTACTTGAAATATATATATATACGCATATATCATAAAGAATCAGACTCCAATAAATTTAACAAAACTTGGAGCACGTTGGAGCATTTTAAAGAGTTTAAAAATAAGTTTAAACGTCCCATTTCCCGTGCGTTTTTTCCGGTAATAAAAAGTAAATTAATATTCTTTTTTAATTGATAATTAGAGCTTAACTATATATCTGCTAGCATTATAAATTTAGATTTTTAAAATTATGACTAAGAAGGATAATTTTCCAATTTTCGTACTAAACATAAAAGGTTACAAGTGCCCTTAAGTGATATCTATTCATCCAGGAATGGAAGCAGCCTATCAAATCGCGTAACATTTATTCGCAGAGAATGTCGGTACTTATTAGTGATAGCTATTGCTATCCAGTGAGCACACAACATTGAGTCAACGTTGAAACAACGTTGATATTAAGTTGAAACGTTGATCAACCAAAATTCAACGTTGATTCGACGTTTCACTTACTAAAGTTCAAATAATAACATATAAACAACGTTGATTTAACTTTTACTTTTGAACGTTGATCTAATCACTTTCAATAAACCTCGATGCATCGTTGGTGCAACAACTTTTTATTAACGTTAAAAGTGTAACTTTAATTCAACTGTGAATCAACGTTTGTTTTTAAACGTTGATTCAATTCAAAACTTTAAACTAACGTTGACGCGACAACCTTTTAACAAGGTTGAAAGCGCAACTTTAATCCGACGTTGACATAAAAGTTGAACATTATGCATGATGCAGTTCTGTGATTAAAGGTTAATCAAAGGTGAAAACTTAAATCTCAAATCTATGAAAGATCGTTGATATAATATAACAAATCTATCAAAACATTACACTCGTCGTGTGGTATTTTATTATTCTTGTGTACGTGGTGCGCCGCAGGTCGAGGGAAAATCTCGAAATAAAAATTTGGAAACTTTTGGTGAGATATACTACACACAATTTTTACCAATTATAGAGATTTATCTTTTTACCAAAACCCAAGTTAACATCTCTGGAAACAATCAGGAAGCAAATACATATTTTTAATTTCTTAAAACGATCACAACCAGAAATAGGTTGTTTTTTCCTAATTCTTTTAGATTAAACTATTATTAAACAGGACGTTTCTCATAATTTTAAGTTTCCCCTACAATTTGTTCATTGAGAAACTACGGTTAAACGGCATATTAGTTTCCCTAGCGTTTCCCAATTCGAAATTGCCCGAGTGCTTTGGACAAACCACTGACAAACGGGACGTGTTTCTGACAACACGACTTTATCGAGAGTAGATTATCTTAGGAGAAATATATGCTGAACATTTATCCAAGGTTAAACGTGTCTAAATTAGTGGTATACTAAATATAAGAAACCAGTAGAAACCAGACGCGTATCCTCCAAAATTAAACGTTTTCTGTCTGTTGGCGTGTATCGTCCGAGATTAGTTTTCTCTTTGTAAATTAAAGCTAAAAGAAATCAGGGGTGTATCCACTGAAATTAAAAATTACACGATCCAGATCTCTTGTCAATCATGTTTCTACGATATAACATGAAAAAAACATGCGTATGTCCTACACATTTAAAATTTTCTCTCTAAAAAATAAACACATTTTTTTGAACAGTGATATCATATTATTATGAAGCATTTGTTATCGACTAAATGTACACAAACGTAAAGAAAATGTATAATTGCCGACGCAGGCATCAATCCAGAGATCGATACCGAGGAGATATGTAGAGAAACTCCGGTGTACGTGAGGATTCACCAGTCTTTTTTCCAGCCGGGATGCATCTATGTCGACAATGGTACTTGAGAATATATCTACTCTGCTATGCACGTGGATTTTTCGCTACAACTTCCAACTAATGTAAGGATTTCTTTGTTTCAACTTGGTAAAAGTAGTATTAAGTTGGTTTACTGGTCGGTTTGTGAAATGTTTGCCTGACTAAGTTTTCAGCAGCTTCGACAGCAGAAAGTGAAGAGAAATAAATCGTGTTATGTTCTATAAATTTAATGGTGCACTGGCTTCAAATAAAGGAAGAAGAAGATCATCTGCACGACTTTAGAGAAATCTAACAGCACTGCTTTAGAGAAACCAAACAGGACTTCGCAACTTTGAGAAAGTCAACAGCTCTGCCTGACAGAAAGCAACCAGGACGGGTGTAGTGAGTAGCCTGATGTTTTCTTATGTGCTGTTGACTGTTTCTTAAAAGAAATAAGTTATGCTGTGTTAATGTTTGTCAACACTAGGAAGGTGTAGTAGCATCAGTCTGTAGAAGTCCTGTAAAAAGTGAGTAATTTTTTAGGAAAGTTAGCCTCACGTTTTACAGCAAGCTAGCTCCACATTTTGTCGCTGTAGAAACGCATTTATTTCGCTTTGTTATCATTTTGTATATTAGTACAGAGAGTTGTAATAGTTAGAGCAAAATGTGAGTTAGCTCCCTGGAAAGTTTGGTATTATTTGGAGTTAGCTAACCTACAAAATGTTTGTTTTTCAATCGTTTAGCTCGCTAACCCCCACTATCGCCATTTTTAACCCCCTATTGAGCTATCTTATCCCTTCTTAAATACCCTTTGTAACACGTAGGAGAATGTTTCCCCAAGTTTCCTGGTTAGTTTGGTAGCTATAAATTAGAGCTAGCTTGCTAAGTACCTCAAACATAGCTAGCATTTTTGTATTATCCCCTGAGTGAGTAGAAGGTCTCTCCAAGCTCCCTGGTTTATTTTGGATAATTTGGAGCTAAGTACCTCAAAAATCTTTTGCACATTTCTGGTTCCAGCACCTGTCACAAAATGGCCCAATGCCGAAAATTAGTGGGTTTTTTTCCAAATATTTTTTTTCAGATCTTCCAAGTATAAACATTTGTGAAAAGTCAGAAAGTTTAATAGCAATCCGACCACTACAACAAAAGTTATCTCAGGAAAATGGGGAGGGGAGGGAAGGACATTGTGCCCCCCTCCCCCTACCGCAAACTGTAAAAATTTGCTTAAACTTTTGTATTATTTTGCCATACCTGTTTTCAGCATATACTTTTCTATCTTTCGCATATAGTATCAATGAGTACGTGTACTTTCTAACCATTTAGAGCTAGCTAACTATCAAAAAAGAGAAGGGAAAAGGTATGCTGTAATTCACTTATTACATAAACTTTTCTATTTTTTAGTTACTGCTGTCTTCAAACTAAACTATTCATAGCCTGTGACTTAGTAACTATGTATACGTGACTTTTAAAAGTATTCAGAGCTGGCTTACTAGTGTTTTGTCATTGTTTTTTAGAGAAAAGCTAGGTACGTAGCTAGCTATCAAAGTCATCATTGTTTTTTAAAGGTTTTTGGCTTAAATACCGATTTTTTCACACAGTAATTTTGTTTTGCAACTACAGTATCTAGCTCGTACTATTGTAGAGATTCAGAAGAAGTTTGGTCGCACAACTTTAAAATTATTTTTGGTGCGTAGCTAGCCTGAAGCATTGTTTACGGGTTTCATATATTGTACTTATGTCACTGTTCACACTTGCTGTATGTACTTATACTTATATTGACATGAAAACCCGGCTACAACGAGCTTCTGGCAGAAGTGATACTCCACCTTTGAGTGGATAGTACGAGTAGTTCATGACATTCTAGGAGGACCGGAAATGCCTTGCATGTATGGCTTACCTATTACCTTAATGTTATTATTACCTTAATGTTATTATCTTTCTTGTTCCTACAGGTAAACAGGGAAAAGCCTTTGTCGAACAATTAACTAACTGTTTAGAACAGTTTAATAACGGTGCAAGTTTTCAAGGAATTGCAATGAAAGTGTTTATGGTTTTGCCGAGCCTACTTTTGCGAAAACCGGCTGCTGCTAGTAAAACAAAGAAACATTCTAACAAACTAGAGGAGCGATTAAATCACTGGAAATATGGAAACATAGAGGTTTTGATTAAAGAAGGTCAAATCATCCAGAAACGACTTATGAATAATAGACGAACAAAACCCGATGACACAGCTTGAATATTTGCGAAACTGATGTTTGAGGGGAAGGTTAATGCTGCGTTAAAATACCTTACCGAGAGTTCAGATCATGGTGTATTACCAGCTACCGATGATATCATAAATAGTCTCAAAGCCAAACATCCGGAATCTGCGCCAATCCATGATAATATCCTTCTTAATGGACCGTTCGAAGAAGTCCTAACAATTACTTTGACAGTATTGACGAATTAACTATTCGTAAGTCGGAAAAAATGACACGAGGGGCAGCAGGACCGTCACACTTTGATTCCGAACAATTCAGGATAATTCTTTGCAGTAATAACTTTAAATCCGAAGGTAAAGCTCTACGACAACAAATAGCTAGGTTTGCACGACAAATTGTGTCTTCTTTAATTGATCCGAGTCGCCTTAAAGCGTACATGAGTAGTCGACTAATTCCTTTGAACAAAAACCCAGGTATAAGACCGATAGGAATTGGAGAAACATTGAGGAGGATAGTCGGTAAATCTATTAATTGGGTTTTGAACCCCGATATA
>JANTOQ010169812.1:12965-24702 GCA_027564595.1 Bythotiara depressa | reverse complement strand
TTTTTTCTCTTTAAGCAAAACTTTTTAGAAAGTCTGTTTTATCACCTTTTATATAACGTTCATGTTAGGTTAAGATGACATACTTGAAAAAAATATAAGCAACGTCATTTTGCAGAAAAACACATTTCTTTTTAACTCTCAATTCTACAGAGACTTCCACATTTGGTTTAATTTTTGAAGGGAAATCTATATTTTACTTTTATTTTGCGTTATTTGGTTTGTCTAACATAGAACTTAAATCGTTTGTCTCAGATTTTTAAAAAGGTTTTTCTTTTTGTAGATATTTCCGATCAAAGTTCTCTCTCAAAAAATGCCGCTTTTACACACAATTTTCATAAAAAAACACGCCGCTCTCTCCATTGAAGAGGTTTTTTTTAAAAACTGAGGCACAAACTATTATAGAACCGACTGTGCTCTTTTCAATGGTTTTAACTTAAAACTTCTATGATGAAGGGTTATCAACGGTTAATACAAAACATCACATCACATTTTGCTAAAAAATGCTTCAGAGAAAAACAAGTTTAAAGTTTTATCTCACTCTCCTTGTGCCCTCCTTCTCTGCATATTTTTCTATTGTTTCATAAAGCTACTTGTCAATCAAGCACAATATACGGAAAGAAAACCTAGATGTCTTTCTACTTTCAAATAACAAGATATTTTCTGTATTGATTGTTCAAATACAAAGGTTTTATCAAGAACAGCTGTGCATTATTTGAAAGAATCAATAATCCTTTGGAGTATTTGTCAAACAAAACATGTAAGAAAAAATGTAAAATCCCCCAAAAATCCCCACATCATTTTGTCAACCCTAAACATATATATATATTTTTTAAAAGAAAATTTTCTGTTCTACTTAATGGTATAAATTTCTTAAGTAGAATTTTATGTGCGAGCTTCATGTTAAATGTTCTTGAATGTGTAGTTCTTGAATTAGTCTTAAGATTATCTTATCTATATGGCTTGCACCTGTCTGATATTATGATAGCAAATTAATTTAATTTAATTGGGCTTAATGTATTGAAAATAGTTTATGATGCTAAATCAAGTCCTAAATTGTCTAAAAGATATTTCACTGTAGGGTTAAAATATATTGTTAATCTTATAACACGTTTTGCATTTATTTAATTTTAGTCAACTCATTTGTAGAATTTGTCAAACAGCTTCATGAGCAAAAAAACTTAACATTTTTGCAAAGCAAGAAATAAGTGGCGACACTTGTATACACCAATTAAACATGTTGGCTGTCGGCTCAATCACTTCAGTGCAAAAAGAATTGGAACTACTTTTGTCAGGTAAAAAAAATATTTAATGCAGTTTGTTGTTGTTGTGCTCACAGCAAGAAGATGAAACTTTATGTGTGGTCCCTAGATTGAATTTTAAGAACAGAATATGTATCTATGGTTAAGAGGATTAAAAGTTTCTAGGAAAAAGGCATAGTTAGTGGTGAGTGTTTGCTTTTGCTGAAAATAATATGCTTCCCATACAGACAGCAGAAGAAGTGGAATCCGAAGTTCAATATGAGTATCAGGCTAAGTTATTGCAAGGTAGCATTCATATTCTGGAACCTGTGCATTTAACTTTGGGATGGCTCAGTGAAGATGATGGATTGTGTTTCTGGCCATATATCACATATGCTGACATATTTAACCACCTTATGTTTAACCCAAATGAACTCAACAGATCTGATCTTAATGATTATAAGAATACAAAGGCTTACAGTTATTTCAACAGAGGCTGGCTTGGTTGTATATCTTACCATCCAATAGATCAATCTTCTCCTTACAGTTTACTAAAGTTAGACTGTAGACCATCTGAGCATTTGGGTCTCACAAACCCATCATGCACTGCCAAAAGTTGTGAATGGTTACCAAACAGGAAGGGTGTTGCTCCAGTTAAATTGAAAGATTTAAACATTGCTCATGATCATTTTGGAAAAAGAGGGAAAAAATCAAAGCAATTGGTATCCAATCCAAAAATCTTTTTAATCCATTAGCTAATGACACTCAGTGTAAACCTTTAAAACTAACAGACGTTGCTGCTGCCTTGGAAAAAATCATACCTGATAGTATTTTATCAACAGGAGTTTCGAAACCTAAAATTGACTTTATGCGTGAAGTTCTCACTACTAAGGTTGAAATAGTTGATAAACTTGTTAGTGTTAATGATGTAATATTAATGTCAGATTCTGTTGAATCCTTTTTTGAAGCTCTTTATAAAAATCTAACAAGTGATCATATCGACAAAATTTAAGTTTTGACAAGGGGGAAAAATAGCAATGAGCATTGGTATATGTTTCGAAAAGGAGTTGTCACTGGTTCTAAAGATCAAGATGTTAAAACTAAAATGGATAGATTAAGGAAAGTTGGGTGTGGTTACATCAACTTATGGCAAATTTTTCGAAAAGTATCTGGCTTGATGTTTGTTAATCCAAACATACCAGCTTTAAGATATGGACATGAAATGGAAATATATGCTGTCAACAAATTCTTTAGTATCAAGTAGAAAGAACATAAAAATCTTCAGTTGGCAGATTGCGGTTTATTCTTGGATAACAACAACCCTTATATTGGTACCATCCCCAATCAAATTATATCATGTTCACGCTGTCTACAAGCCTGTCTAGAAGTCAAATGCCCATTTCCCATCAACTATACATCTCCTAATGATCTCTTTGCCATACTTGATGGGACAATAAGATTAAATAGGAAGTAACAAGTATTACACGCAGTGTCAAAAGTGTCAAATGTAGATGGGGCTACTGGTTTTATGCTATGCTTTTTTTTTGTGTGGACTCAACATGGCTTTATTTTTGAAGAGATAGAATTTGATCAATGTTTTTGGGAAGATCTTAAAGCTTTATGTTCTGACTTTTACAATCATTATCTCAACTCATTGTATACCCATCATAACTCATTGTATACCCATCATAACTCATTGTATACCCATCATAACTGAGAAGAACAAAGAAGTATGAAATGGGAACTTTAAATCCATTAAAATGGCTATTTTTATAGCCACACATTTCATAAAAATCTTATAAAGGCAGTTTCTTCCTACAAAAATACAAAAATAAATAATTTAATTTGTTTTAATATGACCTGATCATAGAAGTTTCCATTCTCATGCCCCGTAAATGTTGTTAGACAATTTAATCAAAAAGGGACCTCTTCTATAGTGTCTTGTGAATTTTTCTGTATCTTATTATTACTATTATATATTGTTATTACTATTATATATTGTTATTTATTATTATTATTATTATTATTATTATTATTATTATTATTATTATTATTATTATTATTATTATGCATGGGAAAGGGCTTGAAATTTTTGTGAAATTTCTGAAATTTTTGAGGGAGTATGTTTTGTTTCTATTGAGACGTCCAAACTACGATATACCTGTGGTAGCAGTCATCAGTCCCTTAACAACAGTTTCTTGACTTGCATACCTGCTAAACAAATTGTTTTAAAAATATTTGTGGCTATAAAAATAGCCGGTTTGCTAGGTTTATTGTACATAAATTATGTACCTTAATTTATGATGGCCAGCCTTTTTGTACATTACTTGCAGATGGTCTCTTATAGCTTCTTTGGGTAGCCACTGAACTAAAGCATCACCTAGCATGATACAAAGAAATCAAATCCAGGGGTTGAATGTATTTGAGCATGTTGCAGTTGGTACTCCAAATCTGTCAGCCAAGTCTTCATTTAACAGTCCAAGTCTAAGTCTCATGAGTGTCAACATCTTCTTTGTAGCTCAACATTTTAAAACTGGATCTGTTAAAATTGTGCTTTACTTTAGCGGATACCCTTTGTCTTTTAGTTCCTGTCCAATATTGTAAATTTGATAAACTTGGTTCAAGCAATGATAATATTGTCAGAAAAGCTTTTATTGAAGAAATTCCAGTGTAGAAATTCATCTTTTTATCTGTTTTAATTCTTTCCCATGTGAAAATGATTTTGTTGAAGTTTTCTGTTCTCTAATGTCAAAGTTGAAAGTTCGCTTGTCAAGGAGTTTATTAAATTGCCTTTATCTATACATGTCAAACATTTATCTATACATGTCAAACATTGAGGAACATTGGACGAGAAAGAATAGCTGTGATCTGATAAGGCTGGAGATACAAAAGTTGATCCTGGGTGGTTCTTTACACCATCTGTTTGTTTTGTTGATTTTACTGGTGTTGATGGCAGTGTAGGATGGGCATTTAAGGGTGAATTTATTGCTGTCTCTGAAGTATCTCTTGATTATCAGAAGACAATTTCTTTCTTTTCTGGTAAGACTGTCTAAACAATTCCCTACTTGGATTTTGCCCTGGTACTTTATGACAAACATAGCCAAGGTTTAGGGTTGGGTCTAGATGAAATGAAATGCTCACTACAAATGCAATCACTGCTACAAGGATACCATGAAGATTTACTGGCAGTTTGTCTCTTCAAACATTTAATCCATCTGTCATATTTATCCTTATACCTATTGACACTTGGGAAGCAAAAACAAATGGAATTTTGTTTCACAAGGATACAGTTTTTGCAGCACACCAGGGTGAAGCTTACTACATTCAGTGTTGTTCCACTTTTGCATCTTGTAGGTACTATTTGAGCAGCTAATAACAGCACAGTTAGCCATGTTTTTCAAGCCAAATAATAAGATCTTGAGAAAGATAAATGGTATTACTTCTTCTCAAAATTTCTTCTTCCTTGCTCTCCTCCCAAAATAAAAGGTTTTCTATGTTTGTTTATGATTTGTTGCTGACATTATTTTATTATTTTATTATTTTGAAAAAGATGAGTTCAATAAATTTGATTACTTTTATAACCTCTTTGGTTAAAACACGAGCAATCCTCAACCTCAGCCAAGTTGAAAAAGTATGAAGCAAGGTGAACGAACATAGTAATTATTTTAACAATATGAAAAAAATAGTAACTTATTTTAATAATGTTAAAAAAATAGTAACTTATTTTAATAATGTGAAAAAAATAGTAACTTATTTTAATAATGGCGAGTTTTGTTAATTAATCCTATAGATAACAGAGACATTTTTTATAATTATTTACAATTATTTATTAAACTGCAAGATTTAAAAAAATAAACATAATTATTTTCTGTGGTGTTACCTGTAATAGCAACATCTGTCTGCAGTGTGACCTAAAGTTAATTTCCATAGCCTCAATACAGTTGTGATTCAAAAAACCTCAAAAATGAGCTGTGACAGCTTTTTATTTTACAGCATGGTGTGCTTATAAACAATAATGAAAATAAAAATAGATAAAGAACAGACATTTCATTTCGTACACATTTCTCAATAGAGTTTATTTGTAGGGAGCATGCATAATTTGACGAGGAGGTAATATTATTTTTAGTCGAAACTCCTGAAATCTCTTGATATTATTAAGATGAGGACTTATTTTTATAATAATTGTTTTCCAGGTAATTTAAGGGTTACCTAATTTACTTGCGATATTTGAGGCACACGGCTCAGTAATACTCGAGAACACCATAGAACAGTAAGAACTTTTTTATTTATTTATTCTGTTTATTTCATTTACATTTTTCAGTGCTTTCACCTCTTTTTTATTTGATTTGATTATTTATTTATTAATTTTCTTCATTTTACATAAAATGATAATAAAAAAAAATCAGTGAAAAAACTCTTAATGTCAAATTTAATATTTAAATGCTTTAAATGGTAAAAGAGAAAAAATGGGTTTTTGAAGATTTTTGCTTCAGTTAATTTAAATATTTGTGAATTCAAACTTACTTGGTAGGGTTTTACAGAAACAAAAACTGACTCGTGCTATAAGCCTAAAAGTGATGTAAAAGAGATGTAAAAGCAGACGATGGATTGAAATATATGAAACTTCACACCTCTACAGATGTAAAAGTGACATTGTGGATAGTTTCATATTATCTAGATCTGTTAATTCTCATATATAGTTATTAATTTGTGTTTTGGCATTTTGTCAAAGCTGCTCTCCACATATGTGGTACATTATATGGGATACAAGCCTAAAAGTGATGTAAAAGAGATGTAAAAGCAGACGATGGATTGAAATATATGAAACTTCACACCTCTACAGATGTAAAAGTGACATTGTGGATAGTTTCATATTATCTAGATCTGTTAATTCTCATATATAGTTATTAATTTGTGTTTTGGCATTTTGTCAAAGCTGCTCTCCACATATGTGGTACATTATATGGGATACTATTAATATAGTGAATCGTTTCTTTGATTTTCTTGCAACCATATTTTTTTCGTGATCTATTACACTCAATTTCCAACTGTGGTAGGTGATTCCTTTCTTTGTTATATCTCCACTATGGACATGTTATTTTGATCTTTTTGACTCACAAATAGATTGCATTGCAGAAAAACATTTGTTCGTATAGGTGTGGAGTTTTATATTTCAATCTGTCACATGCTTAGTATTTCCCTACATGCTTAGTATTTTCCTACATGCTTAGTATTTCCCTACATGCTTAGTATTTCCCTATATGCTTAGTATTTTCCTACATGCTTAGTATTTCCATATAAATGTTTATAAGTGTTATTAGAGCTTCAAAGTATTATGTCACTAATACTCAAAGTGCTTGAATATATATGTACATCGTGTGTATATAGGTTGCTGTAGTAGTGTCGCTGACAAACACAGTCAAAATAAACTCTTATTTACATATTAAAAAGCATATATCAAGCTATATTTTAACTGACTATCTTTGAATTCTATCAACCACAACATCATAGGAACAGCCAAAACACTCACTAACCACATACAGCTAGAAAAGACAGGTTTAGATATCAGTATGGGTATTTGTGCTGCAAAACATGGTATGATATGAACAGATATGTGTATACTTTACTTGAACCACTTAAAAGCTTCCTATGTTTTCTTGAGCACAAAAATATTTCTTTAGAAAAGCACTAAAAGCAATGTGGGGACTTAGTATGAAGTTTCCTGCCTTTTTGTTATTTCAATTAAGCACCTGCGCTATTTGGGCAGGCAAGTGTGGCAACTTGACAAAATATTTACTTGTTGTTTCTGGGTCTATTTAGTACAAATGTAGGATACCAAGTGGTAGGGAACTGGAAGCATGGTACCATAAAACTGCTCCTTCCCCTGGAAGGCATGCACAGGAGATGCTAAAATGTTTCTTGGATACCATACAGCTGCAGCACAAATGCCACAAAGCAAGCCTTTGTAACACTCACAATGGCAAATTGAAGGGAAAATGTGTTCTACAGGTGTTATGCACAAAATTCATATTTTCCAAATATCTCTTTAATGTTTTCAGGGGGTGTTTGGGCACCTCTTTTAAATCTTCCCCTGGTCAGTGCTTACAAATTACAAACATTTCTCCACAAATATGATAAAGATGTGTAAGGTATAGCAAGGTAAACAGTAGCTCAAAGTAAACATGTTTATACAATTGTCAGTGTGGCCAATCATGATCTTTAAAATGTTAACACAAACATAACTTTTCTTGGGAGAATACTCCAATTGTTAATTGAGGCCTAATGCAACACAGTGACATTTTGTAATCTGTTCACTCATTTTAGATTATTTACTGGAATTCATGACACTGAACAAAAAAATCTCTAAAATCTTAATGGGTGGTCATTAAATTAATTAACTAATTCCAGTCTTTTTTCTTCAGGTCATAAAATGTTACTTTAGATTTCAAGAATTGGTTGAACTAACAAAAACATGCCAATTATCCAACTACAGTTATATGAAACATTCTCCAAGAGAAATGCAAAGTGACAATGGTTATCAGAAAACATTGGTTGTATCTGATTATCTAGTACCAAGACAAAATAAAGCACATTGTTTTGGCATGGAGCCTTTAAGCATACAAAGTGTAGTTGTTTATATAATGTTTATTTTCTAATTCATATTTCATATTTTTTCCAGGTATACTCACATAATGTTGCAATAACTACTTTTTTTTAACAAATGTCTTCCTTGGCTAGAAATAACTGCAAATCTACACTGCAGAGAAGAACACTATAAATGATTTATCTTTTTATCATAGAAAATATTGTATTGGTTAATCACACCTATAATTCTTAAAAACCTTTACAAAACAATCAATTGATCATTCAAAAAAATGAAGAACAGCGGGATTTTTCATGAAAAAGTTGGAAAGTCACATATCTGCAAATCCTAGTTAGTGTAGGCAATATACACCTAGTATACCCTCTGACTTCAGACTGTCAACCAACTGCAGTAACCGCATGGAACAAAAACAAACCATTTGTTTAACTTAAACTCTAGTAAAACTGGAAGTAATACTCACTTCTACATGATATACACAAAACATAAAAGTTGCTGAACTATGTTGTAGCAACAACAACTATACCTTGCTCTACTTACCATACTTCCATACAAGAAGCAAGAACAGACAAGGTAATGGAGAATAATGGAAGAAAATTTTTCGTATCACAAATTTTTGTTTCCTTTATTACAATGACAACAATTCTGTATTCATAAATGTTACACTTTCATGAATAAACACTCTCTCAAATAACATTTTAAATGTCTATCTTTTTTATCCCAGCAACACAGATCCTATCAACAAGATGATTTTTATTGCTATTATTCTTCCATATTTCCTTCTCTGTTTTTGCAATTCACTATCAAAGTTAAACAAGACTTAAGTAATACTACAGCTTTAAATCAAACCTGATAATGGCTCCCATTATTATGGAGGTAAGTACCTGTTATTGCTGGGAGCAAAAAAGCTTACAATATCATGGCTAATTATAGCATCAGACTAGAACTTAAAAAAATGGATGAGAATACAAAAAAGCAGGGGACCAGAAATTGGATTATGAAGATTATGCAGTTATGAAGATGTTCTCTAAACGTTTCAACTAAAATTATACTTCCAAATAAACAAAATAATATGATGTGATGATAAATTTATTAAAACAAGTAAAGAAGAAGGTGAAGAGCATTCACAAAACTCTAGAATACCTCACATGGCACGATAACTCTAGAACACCTCACATGGCACGATAAGTAGGAAAGGGAGGGAAGAAAAATAACTTTGGTTGCTAATTGTAGACATTTTCCTTGCATTCCTTGAGCAATCAAAACAATAATAATTACAGAGCTTGTCTGCTACTTGTGGCATAAGCAGGTGCATTGGGGGATAATCAAAATAGAGGTGCATTGTTTTCAGTAAACATTTCATGCTAAAAATCATTGTTTTGATTGTGACAGGAAGACATCTATTTCCTTGCATAGAAATTCATGCATTTAATATATTATAATCATTTAACGTGCAAAAGTGTTTTTTTCTTAACTTTTATATGATTCATATGTTTAATAAATCACAGAGTTGCTAATTATTTTAATTATTTCTAATATAATTATACTGATTTGGCAACATTGTAGGATGAAATTTTAATTTAATTCTGTGTGAAATTTCTACTTCCCAAGATCAGTAAATCTTTAAAATTTGACATGCAGCTCTATGCAAGGAATAGGGTAATGTTGAATTAAGTTGACACTATAACTAGCTTGATCATCGTGTGTGCGTGTGTGTGTGTGTAAATAGATGTGTATAGCAAATAATATAGGTGCATGCAATTACATAATTATACAACGACACAACAAAACAAATTGAATAGTTGGCTACACATGGTTCTCAAAAATACTCTATCCAATATCATTTTTTCTACATTTTTAAAATTAATTTTTATTTAATTTTTTATTATAAAAAATTATATAATACTTAAAAAAAACTAGCACTAAGCTTCACAAAGGTTTGATGTAGTAAATGTGAATCTGAAAACATTAAAACATGCCAGTTGTTGTTGTAAGCTATGTTTTTAAATGTTGTGCCTGTGTCTAATTCACTCAAGGAGGCTTTTAAATCTTTTACCTCATTTCATATTAGCACTTTAACAAATGGTTATCTGTTACTGATCTACTTAATATTTCATACCACAAATGTCACCCCCTGGTTTTAGACAGGCAAATAATGGCTAATATTTAAATAATTTGCACCTGTAAGGTGATTTACATTCTAATACTTGTGTATTTTAACAAGAAACTATTTTTTGTATACTTTAACAAGACACTACAGATTTAGATCTAAAGTCTCAATTTTGAAAGTCCTTGACTTAAAAAATCATTGCAACAGACATATAAAACCAGGGAGTAAAATGTTATTTTCAAAGCATTAAAAAATACTAAAATTCATGACATTACTAGAACTACTACAAGTTATAGGATTTAATAATGCATTATTTAATATGTTGAATATATCATAAATTATTTATTTAAATAACGATAGACACAAACATGGCTAATCTATGAAAAAAGCAGAAAACTTCACATTCAACCTACAACTATATTTCATAAAGAAACTAAGTCTATTTCAAAACGGGTTCTTTTTCTTTAAAAGCAAATAAAACAATAAAAAGAACAATTAAAGTATGTTTTACATGAAATCAAATTAAAGTATGTTTTACATGAAATCAAATTTTCACGGTGAAGTGAATTCAGTTACTATATTATTCTGTCATGAAACTAAAATACAGAAAAAACTTTTTTTTTTGTTCACGTTTAATTTCAAGCAACTTAATTATGAGTTATAATACATTCTTAGCCAACTTAAAACAGCTCTATATTAGGTTTTTCAACGGCTGTTCTGAAGAGGCTTTAAAAACATGAAAAATAATTTTATGTAATTAACATTGAGTATCTTGCTTTTATCTTTTGCAGCTAATTCATACACAGGCCATGCATGTGCTTATAAATATTGTGTTGAAAACATTACAATATAAACTAAAGTTGTAAAAGTAAGGCAGGAAATTTAATGCTAAATGCTGTAAGACTTTGCGTTGTTTACAATAAATCACAAATTTCAGAAGCTCATAACAGAATGGAATGATGGTGGAAAATACATAGTGTCTTTGACTTAGGTAAAATTAAATTTGTTTTCTTTAACGGACTTAACATTAAAAATAGGATTTTAAGAAAGCTTAGAAAGTTTAGACAAACAAGGATAAAATATGGAATCAATCAGTCACTTCTGTTTGGCATTAAGAAAAAAATTAAATTCTACAGCACCAACATTAATAATTTAAAACAAATCAACTACAAATTTTTTTTCTCTGGTGGTTTATATAACTTTGCTAAAAGGTGCACACTGAAGGGCTTTCCACAATAATGTGAGGTATCACTCAACCTGAGAGAATAAATAAACAAATAATTATATAATAGATTGCAGAATGAAATTTACTTACACTGGCTAGTTGTCTCTGGCAGATCACTTCTCAACACTTGAACATAATTATATGGAAAGACACCAATTTGCCCGTTAAGTTCACCCTTCCACCACTCCCCATCTTTACTGAGCACATTGATAACACTTCCTTTGTAAAATGTTAACTCGTCTTCATTCTGTGCTGTATAGGAGAACACGGCCAAAACTTGATTATATTGATCTATAAATGTAAACATGATAACATTCAGAAACATTTAATATTAGAAAAACATTATTGGCATTTTAAATGATTTTACACGTATGCTGGCTGAAATACCTACAAGTTACTGCCTGGTAAACAAAATCTCTATAAAGATACTACAATTCTGGACATAATATGCTTGGATAAGGTGCCAAAATAACTGAAATAGTTCCTCAAACAATGAGATAGTAGCATCCACATCAAACAATGAGATAGTAGCATCCACCTCAAACAATGAGATAGTAGCATCC
>JANTOQ010169701.1:0-14668 GCA_027564595.1 Bythotiara depressa | reverse complement strand
ACTATAAAAAGGCAACAGAAGAAAATAAAACAAGATACAAAAGGCAAAAAAACTTTTGTAGTAAGCTATATAAAAAAAAAAGGAGAAAGTATTATAATAACTTAAATTTAAATGATATCACTGATAACAGAAAATGTTGGAAAACTGTCAAACCGTTTTTATCTGATAAAGGCACGAGATCTTCACATATCACCTTAATAGATAAAAATTATATTATTTCTAATGATAATGATGTAGCCTAAGTGCTTAACAACTTTTTTGATAATTCTGTAAAACAACTGAATATCAATGAAAATCAATATCTGTTTATCTGATACGTTTGGCATCGAAGACCTTTTAAAAAGATAAAAATCATGCATTCTGCAAAATAGAGAACAAAGGCATATTTTACAAAACCTAGTATAAAAATAATTAAGGTGGATATAAATAAATTTAAAGATATGGATAGAAACTTTTTCGGGAATCTGTTGAGTAGTAGGTATATTTTCTTTCTACAGTCAACATTCCTGCAAAGATTTATTTCCTTAAGTTAACCAATCAATAAGCAGGATCACAAAAGTGTAAATAACGTTAATATGTGCATGGCCAGATTAGGTTGAAATCAGGTATACAATATAAAATATTAGCTTAAGATACAAATAAATGTAAGGGCTGTTCTGATTAAAAAGAAATAAGAAACACTTACATCTGTAACATCTGCTGCTTATCGCGGAGTATTTTTAGTTGTGCTAGATTTCAGAAGAATGCCGTATTTTTATATGTAATATTGTAAGTAATTAACTACAACACAGATGTTCTAATAAACTGTGTACATTCTATAAGCACTAGCGTGGCTGTAAGACTTATTCGCTTTTAATCATGATCAATACGTACACAGCCAACATCGGATAACTTGATTGCCATTTAATTCGAATCAGTAAATCAGTCATTAAATACCTATACGTGTTTGTACGTGATGCGTTTTATACTTCTTTCGTCCAAATTGTTGACAAAATGAAAATAGGTTCAATAAATATATGTCAAGGATTCCTACTTAATAAAACTTCCGTTCTTGTTCATTTATATAAGAAATAATAATCGCAAAAGGGTGAAAAAGCCCGTAAGTACCAGATTGTAGTATTTTTGTTTTTGTTGCAAGTTTTGGCGAATAACGCGCCGGTGAAACATGATTTTTGGAATAATTTGCATACAATCGTTTCGATATTTGACATTCCCCTACTATATAAAGTTATTTTTAGGGGTGTATTTGTAACTTGTTGGCAATGGAACAACTGTTTTGCATAAAATGAAGTCTCTTTAACTTTCAAGCCTCCCGACATTTTTGACTGACGTTTTGTGTGTTTATTTCTTTACATTAATTTTTGAATGACACAGTCAAATAATATGACAATCTTTATTCGAATTCGTATTTTCCTCCAATACTACGTACTTCATTTATTAAAATAATGTTTGAGGAAACATTTAACTCACGATTAAGTAACATTTGAGGAAGGAAACTAATAAGAGTTTTATTCAGTGAAGTAATTTCATCGGAAACTGATGGCTAGATTTGATAAAGTATTTTTCATAAAACTAATTTGATAAAGTAACTTTTCAGACAACAAATGCCTAGAGGAGCAAGCCAAGTAAAACAAGTTAATGTAAATTAATTCAACTATATTATTTCCATTATTAGAAGAACGTGGTGCTAACCTTTTCTTTTCAAACATATAACTGTCAACTGGCTTTATACTACACCCTGCATTAGTCTGGGAAGTCATCGTATCATGTGATGATGTTGATTTTTTACTTTGTCGAAGAGGCGAAAAAATGGTACAAATATAGAAAAACTGAATCTTTATACACTCTTTAAAAGATATATTGTAAATATATGCGTCAACGGATTCATTCTAAAAAATATGATTTTCCAAGAATTTCATTGAATGAATTATTACATTGAGTAGCACCTCATCACCAAATGTTCAGTATGTCAAATATTGGTGATTTTCTTTTATAAGAAACTTTCAATAAATTTATACCCGTATTTTGTCAGCATCTATGTTTTATCCATTGTATCAAGATATATTGAGGAAACATTTTCAGCTTACATTTAAGTTAGGGTGTTGTCAAGGATGTACGTAGTTATATTATGTGTCACCTTGCAATAATAGATATTCTTACTGATACTACTACTAAATGCAAACGGGTTTATGCATGTGAACTCTTCTTAGTTTTACTTTTATACTTCTACATAATCAATTCTGTCTTATCAAATGAAGAATTGGGCCTCAACAATATGACTATCGTTCTCATAGAATGCTTTATATAATGCATGGTGAGTGTTAAAGATACCTTACCTAAAGATGCCTACATAATTAATCCAATGTAGCAGATTTATATACATTTATTATTGTTACATAATAAATCATCAACAAATCATGAATAATCATCTTAAATTTGCGCCAGCACGATACGGTAAATGCTATATATCCTATACTCACATGTTTCAAATATGTTAATCTGCATCAGCATGGTATATTAAATGTCGGAAAATGTTAAGCTTCCACATCCATCACTTGCCAGTTGAAGTAAAGATTAACACCCACTCCGTATCAATAAAGTTTATGATAAAGGCTTACATATGCCGGTTAAGTATGTACGACAGGTGGTAAACTTGTAGATGATAAGCTCACTGCGTATCAAGAAAGTTTATAATATAAATGAAAGGCTAACACATTCTGGTTAGTTTGTAAGTATATAAATTGTTTTCGACATATCGTAATCTTTTACTATAAATACAGTAATTGTAACAATATTTGCGAGAGTGGCTATAGTAGATGTAAGCTCACTGCGTATTGAGAATGTTTATGATAAAAATGACCGGCTTTATACATGCCGGCCGGTTATCTTTACGATATGTCGTAAACTTTAACTATCAATGTAGGCTAGTTACTGAGCTATTTCCTTTTCTCGTTGCTCTTCTTTCCTTCATCAATTGACAAGTTATTGTTACGTTTCACCTGAACATGTCCTTTTCAGATGGTAGTAAACATAATGTGTTCTTTCCCTCAATTCTATTGATTATTGCTATATTCTATTGATTACCAGTTGCTTTGGTCGCACAAAAAAAGCTCCTCTAATATTACATAGACGTTAATTCAAAGATCTCAAATGGACCAATTAGGAGGATAGCAGCCGCAGTCAGTTAAGTACCAAAGTACCAAAGTTTCGAAGAAGAAAGTAATTGGAAACATGGTAAGGTTTCCTCTTTTTTCCAATTTATTAAAGGACATTTCTGAAGCACATGTGGGATACATGACTTTTTGTTCAAAGATGGTGGCTGTATTATGTCCGAAATTGTAGATAGCTACTAGCAACAAATCCGCGTAAAAATATTTAATGGTAATCAATTGAAAATAATATTTCATAATTATCATTAAAAGTACAGTTCTCTATAAGTTTAACACCTTTGTAGTTAACACTCAAAGTGTAACTATTTTCTTAAAACCTTCATCATGCCAAAAGCGAAAGGAAGGCATATATGTTTAAATATAAGCCCGCATGTACGAGTTTGTGGTTGGGGTTATGGATGGATGAAATGCTTTTGGTCACGGATCGGGTTAGGGCATATTCTCCAAATAAACTGAATATTTTACCTTTCATTATAGTCATAAGTAATGAGGAGGAATTAAAATACTTCGTGGTAATCATGAAATGAGTATTCAATAAATATTTAATAATTATAACATTTCATGATTATCTGAAATATTTTAATAAGGATTGGTAGCTACAAGACGCATTGCTGGTACAGAATTCTCATATTGTATATATGTTACTTCAGCATATCAACGGCACAAAAGCACAAAACAATTGTGGTCGCTGCTCTCATCTTCCAAAACCTAGAAATTGTGTGTTTTTTGACGTATTTCAAACGTGATAAGATGACAAAATACTCTCGAATCGAGGTTGTATATGATCAACGATGTCATGTTTACCTGCTCCTTACGATACATCTATCGAATGTATTAATAAACAACAAGTACCACGATCATAACACATACTGAATATTATTTCGTGGTCTATCAAATTCCCTGTGGTGACTGTAACGCAGTCTATATTGATGAATAAAAAAAAAACGCTGGAACAACGATCAAAAGAATATGCCCGAGCAGTTCGCAAAGGAGATGTCATAAAAAATGAAATCACCGATTACAGTTGGAGATTTGACCATAGATTCGACTGGGAAAACTGGTTGCGGGGAAAATCAAAGAAACTAGCCACTCAATGAGCAACAAAAATCATATTAACAGCATCTCATAGCGAAAATCATATTAACAGTATCTCGTATAATGCCCCAGGCATATGGATACCAGCTTTGACTAAAGGCCATGTTGGTAATAC
This sequence comes from Bythotiara depressa, assembly GCA_027564595.1. Taxonomy (NCBI): domain Eukaryota; kingdom Metazoa; phylum Cnidaria; class Hydrozoa; order Anthoathecata; family Bythotiaridae; genus Bythotiara; species Bythotiara depressa. Next base: position 10,288 of record JANTOQ010169701.1, on the reverse strand, counting down.
CTAGTTACGGGAATCGACGGTGATAACTAACTACAAGAATTGACGAATTGATTATACATCAGTGTCACTTTTACGTCCGAAAACATTGTCCGTAGAGGTGTGGAATTTTCTATCTTTATCTGATACGGGAATTTGTTCTTTATACGTCCTCAATTTTACGTGCGTATGTGAAGTAATTAAATTTCGATCCTCTTTATGCGTATATTACGAGGTTTTTTCAACAATCTCATTGCCCGCTGATGAGAGAAGTTTTTCTCGAAACGTAGTCCAACCTTTAAAATCATTCAGGTCCATGCCATGATAAATATATCTTATCATTATGAATATTATTATTTACAATTATAATTTATGCATTTTCCTTTTAACTTTACCAGTCCCAAATTAATAAATTTAGAGATACTCTAAGAAAAATTACTTACAGTTATAACACTAATATTTGGCCAACGAAATAGCATCGGTTGCTTTAGTGTATATATTGTGTATAATTGTGTTTCTCCATCTCCTTTTTTTATATCACCATTTTCTACTCCATATGGATGCCATACTGAAACAGAAGAGAAAACAATACTGTAAATATATTTTCAGTCAGACGAATGTAAGCGTGCGACCAAATTCGGTCAGAGCTGCGCATGCTCAGTTTATTTTTTAACAGTTACCAAACGAGCATTTTCTGAACGCGTGCTCGAAAAAACGTTTAATACTTTCTACCTTTCAAGAAACCAGATAATAACGAATATATTTTCTAATTAAAATGACGTTTCACAAAGAAATAAGGTCTCGTTCAACATCAACAGAATAAGCGTTTCCATAAGTTTTCTCTTGAAAAATGATTTTATAATTAACAGGTGGAAATTAAGCACGGGACCGTATTCTTGATTGTAAATACGTTTGTGTAAATACTAAGTTGTTAATGGAAAAGGTAGTTGTGGAAACATAATTAAAAACATAAAAGTATGTAGCGTTTTGACACAATGTTTCAATACCAACTATGTAAAAGTGCAGGTGTATCCCTTATGATGATTATTTATTACTTCCGTATATTAATTTGACTCATTGATGGAATACAAACATTTTACCGACTGTAATTGCCATCATGCTGCCTGTTATACGTATATACTAGTTTATATGATGTCTGTTTCTTTACTGTTCCGTTAGTAATTGTAATTTAATAAAATAAAGATTACTCTAACAGCAAAGTTTACCGATAGCCAAATAAAACGCAAAGTAAAGAGAAAAAGGAAGGAAAACAACTAGCAGTAGGGAAATCATATCTACAGCTGATATGGATGAATTTATTTCTCAACAATCTAATATTGTCAATTCTTTCGAACATTGCCAAATAGCTAGTTAATGTTCTTCCCCACTAGATAAACGAATTAAGAAATAATCCACCTATAAATGTTTTACTACCGTATGATAATAGTAGCACCTCTTTGTTTGCTTCAAAGTGAGATTTAGTACTACTGTAAGTTTGTTAGTGTGAAAAAGGTTATTTTGCTCAGACGGTGTATTTAATCTTAGTAGAAATGTTCCGTCTGGTATAGTAATTATTGTTTTGAGATAAGGTTACGTTATGTTCCTATACCTACTAGGATTAATAAGTTCAATCTCTGACTTGATTTCCCAGAATTCTGTGAATGTAAGTGCAAATCCATCTAAATATTTAATACATCCATCTAAACTTACTTGCCAACCTTGAAGTGTTCCTTAGCCAGGTTGAGAAATATTTGTATTCTTTGTTTTCCAGTAAAACTAAGTGAATTTAACATAACAAGAGTTTTAACCCCATTTTGTGTGGGCTATTTTGACCCCCTTATTGTGTGGTGGAGAAAACCCGCACTTTAACTTTAGTTTGGAAAATGGCAAAGTTATAGACACACATATTAACCTTCAAAACATAATAAATATGGCGCTATACGACGTCAACATTTTTGCTGACGTCAGCATTGTTTGACCTAGAGAGAAAAATAAACGTAAATAGGAAAAATATGATAATTATTCAATTTTCTAGGTATTTACTCAAGAGCGAGTTCCAAATTATGCTGGCTCTTAAAGTAATTGAATGATATACATTAGTAACTGACTTAACATTGAGCATTTGTAATCTATGTTGTGTTCTTAAGTTGTAATTAGTTGGAGCAGTTTTGAAAATATTTGACGTAAAAATAGGTTAAATATTTATTGACTGATTTATATATGAGCAAATTGTGACTCAATAATAGATTTCATTAGAAGTCGTCGTTGTTCAAAAGAAAGAAACCTGCTCAATCTTCCTAGTGCGGTAAGTTCCTACCTGCTTTCTTACAAATGTTTGATATGTGATAACTTGAAAGAAATATTTTTATCAATTGTTATTCCGAGTAGGTTTTCTTGTTGACACTCCCATATCTTAACTTCACCTACCTTATCCTAGATACTCTCGAATTTGTGACCGGATATCAAAATATGATATTTATCCTTATTTAATTTTATATAATTTGAGTCAAGCCATTCAATCGCTGAAAGGGAATCGTGTTCTAATCTTTGTACGACGGTATTAAGATCCTGAACACTTGTATGAAACGTTGTATCATCTGCAAAATTACAGACATTTGTTTGTTCACTTATCCAAAATATTTCATTTATGTAAATGTTAAATAATAAAGGACCTAATACTGAACCTTGTGGTACTCCATGCAGGAGATCTGTTCAAGAGCTAAACGAGGTGTTGATTTTAGTTCTTTGACATCCGTTGTTAAAATAACTTCTTAAGTAAGGTAATTTTTACTAAAGCCATAAGCATTTAGTACGGTTGTAAGTAAATCTTGATTTAACGTATCAATGGCTTTAGATAAGTCCATTATAATTGCTTCCGCATATCCATTTTTATCTAAAGTTTCTTTCCATTTTCCAATTAACGCAATAAGCGCATGTTGATTGTTAAACCGTTTTTTAAAACCACACAAAAAAGGAGAAAGATGATCCTCAATATGTTTTGTGATTTGTGTTGCATTAGCCTTTCAAATATTTTTGAGACTGTTGGCAAAACTGTAACAGGTCTATAATTTTTGACATTTGTTTCATCGTCTTTCTTAAAAATAGGTGTAATATCCAGTAATTTTAATTCATTTGGAAAAATATTGCTACTAAAGGTTTTATTTACTAGTTTGTGTAATGTCGGGCTGCAAATGTTTTAATAATTTTGGAGGTATATTGTTAAAAGTAGTAGATTTATGAGAGTCTAATGATTTTAGCTCTTTCCGAACGTCTTCCAAACTTGCATTTGTAAAATTAAAGATGGTTGTGTTTATCTTTCTTTGATTTTTCTAATGCTAGGAGGAAATTCAAATTTATTTATAGCATTGTCAATAGGGTCGTCACTTGTAGTGTCAATTTGATTCAACAAATATGTATTTTCTATGATGTCTAAATTTTGCACTGTATCCTTGAAAAAAGTGTTTAATTTTTCTGTAACTTCATTATAAATATTTTCTCCGTCAACAATTGTAATTTTTTTAATTTTAGGACTTTTGTCTGAAAACAAGGGTTTCATGTTTTTTCAAAACATTTTGTTATCAATAAAGTTTTTCAAATTTAAATTTTGATAAAAAGATTTTATTTTTTTTGTATAATCTACTAACAAAGTTTTTTGTTTTTTGCAAGCCTTTTGATCTTCAATTGTCTTGGTTTTATAGTATTTGGTTTCAAATTGGCTTTTCTTAACGTTTTGGTCATATAGGGTGCGTGATTTGCACTAATTAGTTTCTTTTTTAAAGGTGCTTGTTTCTGCAAAATGTTTAGAAAAATATCGAAATCATTTAAAATGTTTCACTGTATACAAGCACTTATTGTATAAACTCTGAGTATCATATTTACATAATTTTGTTGTATGGCTCCATATATAATAATTTCCTAGTCAATATAAATTGTGCCAAAGTCTTCGTTCAATAAACACAAATCATAATATTCTTTGCAATGTGCCGTAAAACATAGCACCAGTATTAATAACATTATAATTAGGAACAACCCTCGAATTTCGTCTGCTGAATGCGACATAGTTTCTTCAGTAACATCGAATATTTTGTGATAGCTTTTTCACGATTGTTCTGTTTCGTTGGTTTAGGAATATTTATAAGAGATGTAAACTTCTGAAAAGAAGGAGGAATTCAAGAATCTCGATACCAGAATGCTCGCGATATAATATGCGCACGATATAAACTGTCCGTTTATTAACATCAAATCCACTTCCTACCATGACAATGACGATGTATGGAATTCATTCACATATATAGCTATGAAAGTCTATCGCCAATGGACAGAGTTGAATCTTCACATTCGGGGCACAACCGCATACAATATGGTGGTACCTATCAAATGAAACTCTATATCTAGCTGGATAGCCGCCTTTACATTTATTATTTATTGGTCACTTTATTTTGGGGTGTAGAGGCTTTCTCAAAAATTGTTGAACTTTTTGTGATGATACAGATGTTCTAGAAAAGTCGACTTCAGATTGGCTATTACAGAATTATTATTTACAGTTGTTGATTCGTTATTTAGCTAGCTAGCTACACTCTTTACGAGACAGCCGCCGCCAAGAACATTTAGAGCTCTAGCTAGCTAGCTAACAGAAATACTTTCAGACATTTTTAACATATTTACATGTGATTTATTTCTGTTAAATCCTCTCATCCTCTCATATACATTTGTTCTTTGTTTTACACTATTACAAATTATTCTGATTGTTGATGTCCACAGTTCGAAGCTGATCATAAACAAATAAATGCTCTATGACCTCCAGCTTATGACTCTAAATACCACAAAAGCAAAGTAGATATATAGATGTGAAGCGCAAAATGTCCAACCTCTCACTCAAGAACTTTTGGGGCCAGGTAGTATAGGACCTCTGATAACCTTTTATAAGAAACTCTGAAGAAGGGTGAATATAATCAAGTTTAGTTTCAGCTAGCACAATCATATGCATAATATTGCAAAATTATAACTAAATTTCTGAGAATTTGTTTTTCATAGAATTAATATTGAGATACCCTATAATAAACGTTGTTTTCGTTATTATTTCGCAAACAACATTAAAAATATCATTATTCTTATCATTGTTCTTGTTGTTAGAATTCCTACAACCTTGGATATTAATTATGGCACTTTTGGCGTTTTATTCTGATTCGTATGCTAGCAACTTTCCCTTCTCGTGGCCATTGTACGAGATGTGGATTAGCTGTTGATTGGAAACCGCGTAAACTCGCCCGTGCCACTGTAGTTTATTGAAAAACATCCAAAATAAGTAAGTAAGTAAATGGGTAAATAAGTAAGTAAGTGTATAAGTGTGTAAGTAAATAAGTAAGCAAATAAAAAATAAAAATAAAAATCAATAAGAAGACTTTTACTCTAGCTAACTACCCGAAGAAGGAACTACTTAAAAGTAGATAAATGTAAATGCAAGAATTACAGCACAATATTAAATAAAACTTGTGTTAAAATAAAAGATGCTGATAAATTTTATCGTATATTTTATTCGTAGAAATTGAAGAGTATACATAACAAACTTTGTTGACAAAGTATGCCGATTTACATTCTTAATAACAAAGCTGAAGATATATCAGTTGAAGCAGTACTAGAGTGTAATATTCCTAAACAACAATTAGTTGGTTTACAGAATCTGGGTAGCTACATCATTCATAATCATAATAGTTTGAAAAAAGTCAAAAATCCAATAAGCAATGACTTTGCTACAGGCTAGAATGTCCAGTGAATGTGACCATAAACTAAGGTTATTATCTACACTTAACCGTGGGGATTTTGGACCAAATAATGTTTCATAATAAACGTAAAAATGCTGGATTCTGCAAACTTGATGTAAGATTAATTGTAAACAACCTTTAGACATAAAAAATAGTTTAAAAAAAAATCTATTCATAAAGGTGCGAGATTTTTCTGTAGCAAAGAGCATCGTGTAGAAAGACAAGTTATCAAAGTCTGACACAAACTCAAAAGCTCTTTGACAAGAATCCAAGAATGCCATTGGTAAATCCATTATTTCTCACTGTATCAGCGGCGCAGTGTAGTAAGCGAGAGACAGAGCGCATGCATGGAGTAAAACATGTTCGAGTCATGATTGATAAAACTACAGCCATATCCTGTGTTTATAAACAAGGGGTTACAAAATCAATGGCTGCCAACAATGTGGATAGAACAATATGGCTCTGGTACATTAATAGAAACCTATATGTATCAGCTGCTTACATATCTGGTGTGGAAAACACAGTAGCAGATCAAAAATCGAGAGTATTTCATGATGCTATTGAATGGCAATTAAATAAAACACGTTTTTATGAACTTACTGAAGAATTTAGAACACCAGGCATTTATTTGCTAACCAGACTAAAACAACAGCTTTTAAATCTTTATATATCATGGCAACTTGAATCTGAGGCTATTCCATAGATGCATTTACGTTAAACTGGAGTAACTATAATTTATGTTATATATTCCCTCCATGTAGCGTGATTGGGAAAGCAATTGCCTAAATCAACCGGGATTACGAGACGGCAATTGTGGCCAACTTAACCTTGGTACACACAGGTAAACATATGTCATTCTCATCAACAATAACCATCAGAACAACCAGTTGACGCCATAAAACCTAACCAAAACTCATCCTCTTTCCAAGAAATTAAGACTATTAGCCTTGAAAGTGACAGGGAACGTACATCCATCAATCTCCCAGAAGACACTATGTCTATATTTACGACAGGTAGAAGGCCATCTACGAGAGAAAAATACAACGGTTACATTAGACGATGGAACGAATTCTGTATAACATCTGCATTTGACCCAACTGAACCACGAGCAGAAAATGTCGCAATTTGTTTGACCAAGTTATTTAAAGAAGGCTGTTCATACAGCATAATTAACTCAGCAAAATGTGCAACTTCAACGATTCTACACATTCTACCCTACAAATATTTATTACAACATCCTCTGATTGATCGATTCCGTAAGGGTACTTTCAACCTAGACCACCTAAAGTAAAATTATCTTCTACCTAGTATGTTTACGTCATATTTGAATATTTTCAAAAGTCAACAACAAATGATAAGTTTACTAAAGTTCTCTCCTACAAACTAGTATTGCTATTACTTCTATTTGCAAGGAAACGAATTAAGACCGTATACAGTTGCTCTATTGACCGCATGATGCTAACTGGGTCTAGCTGTTGTTTTTCACCCAAAAAGGTACTGAAACATTCCAGGCCAGGTAGAAAGATGGATAAATTCACACATTACAAATATCCTAATGAAAAAATTACCGTTATTCACTGTCTAAATGAACACTTGAGACGATGTGCCAGATATATTAATGAAACGGAACAGAAACTATTCATCACATACGGGAGGCCATACAAAACTGCTTCCCAAAACACTCTGAGCAGATGGGTAAAAGAGACATTTGCTTTAGTAAACTTGACAAATATTTCTCCTCACAGCTGAAGGTCTTCCTCCACTAGCAAAGCTAAATTGTAAAGGCTGTATTGTTGGTGACATACTGAAGAAAGGATGTTGGTCGAATGCCATAAACCTTTTTAAGTATTACGATAAAGCTATTATTGAACACGATTAATATGATGTTGATTTCTCACAGATAGCATCAATTTTATGATTAGTGACCCTTGACAAGGTCATTGCCATTTTATTTTTTAAATTTTCACGAATAATTGTCTCTTATAAAAATATTAAAAGTCAAGAAATTTCAGCTTCTTACAATTATCCAAAACAACGGCCGGCGTGGCCGGATCAAAAGGGGACAAATTTTAAGATATCAAAAATGCAGCGGCTATAAATTTTTGTATTCAGCACTCCTTCATTACAAACAAATATTAAAATGGGATGTGCTAAAGTGACACAAATAAAAGCATTAATAGCTGATAACAATGTTTTAATTTCCATCAAGACAATGCGATGTAATAAAAATCATAAAACATTGAAATCTTCACTTGATTATATTGTATTTAACACTGTCACCAGTATTTAAATACACTGTTACCTGTATTTATACACATATTTACACACATTATTTTCAGTATTTTGAAGTAGTTCTTGCAAAGTCAGATTTAATTTGTTTAAAGGGATACCTAAAGCTTCAATTTGTATTGTTCCAACAAGCACATTTACATCCTTTCTACAAAAGGTCCAGATTAACGGACAATATTTAAATGAAGGTCAAATATAATTATTGTATAGAATATATGTTGGGTTTAAACTTAAAAAAAGCATGATTCTGGCAAGGGCACTTTCATTTTTTGACTAACTTTTTAACATAGTACATAGTACATAATACATAGTACATGAGAATTGAAATAAAATTGAAGAACTCCTAGGTGAAAGTTAACTAACGACTCGCTAAATCTGGAGCCAATTTCTTTCTTTCTCTCACTAAGGTAGTTAGCTATGAAAATTAGACTTTTCACGTAAGAACGATATGCTTCAAGTTATTCAAGCTATTAAATGATCTTGAGATAAGCAATCACACGCTTTGATAGATCCGTTAAAACTGTACTAATTTATCTAAACAGGATTGTCAATTTTTAATTCAATTAAAAAGGGCGTAGTGTGTACTATATGCCTTTCTAAAACCGCATAAAACGTTATTAAGATATTCGATATCTATTTCGTATCGAAGAATAGATTAAATATAATCCTACTTTAAATTTACGCAGGTTGAAATATAGAGATAAATTACTTTTTCGGTATTATCCATTGTTCGTTTATCTTTCTTCCCAACAGATAAAGAAAAATGCAGTTAATGCAGAACAATACGGAATAAGTATACCAGATATGTTCCTTTCCGTGATGCGCGATCTCGGACAATGGCATATTTTAAAATAATGTGTGATACGTATTTTCTGTATGTCAAGCAGATTCATAGTAATACGATGAATCGTTGCCTCAAAATATTTAAACCAGCACTAATGAAACGGCCTTAGTTTTAACATTAAAAGGAGGACTTATAGCAACCGTTTCACTTAGAAACATCTCGCAACTGCATAAAAAAGTGTTTGCTACCGGCACAGTTCGCTGTATGTGAATCTATTAATCCTTTTGTTGGTTGGTTATTGGTTGTTGTTGGGCAGAATGCACCTTTTCCAACCGGAATAGGGTTATTACAGCTCCTAGTACGGGTATGGGTTGTACATGGTGAAGTCCAGTTAGAACAGGTAGAGAAGGGTGACCATTGGCTCCACTGTCCGTCTACTAAAAGCAAATATTTTTCTCGTAAAAAATAATATTAGGAACATTGATCCTTACCAAGAATCTATGCATTAAATAGCACCTAATAGAAGTAAATACAACATTTACAATATATTGCATTAATACAGGACAATTTTGCGTGGAATACATACTGTTACATGACTGATTATTACAATCTTGCATGACCACGTCCTCCATTCCACGTGAGCCACTTTGTTTCATACACTCTGCTCCGTTCCCGACAGGAGTTGGATTACTGCACTCACGCCAACGATATTGAGTTCCCTTATTACACGACTTAGTGCATGTTGTCCAACTTGTCCATATTTCCCATTTGCCATTAACTACATTAACATAATATATGAATATTAATCAATAATTATAATTTTACATTTTAAACAACTAACAATAATTACGTAGACATATTTAAATACCTGGATATCTGGTAACGGCTGCACTGCAACTTTGTGTCTTAGTTGATACTCCAGAACAGTTTTTACCACCATTGCTTGGTACAGGTGATGTACAGGTTCTTCTCTGCACTTTATTACCATTACCGCAACTCGTATCGCAACTGCTCCAAGCATTCCATTGTGCCCAGTTACCGTTAACTAAAAATTAAGTATTATTTCACTAATCAACGCCACCTTCCCTGCAAAAGTTCATAACAAAAACAAGGAATTCTTATTTAGACGCTAGGAATCCTAAATATTTTCTCTATAATTCCGTTATTTTTAGTATTCGTGAAGTGATACTTGATTACGACTAAATTACTTAACTGTATTGTTAATCTTTTCAATGCATATGTAATCTTGCTGCTTTCTGTAATTAGCCTCCGGACAAGTTAAGGTGTAAAGGATTTAAGGCAGGTGAGAAGACCTATTCGTCCGCAAGGGAAGCATAGCATACGTTGGGCCATTTTGTGACAGGTGCTGGAACCAAAAATGTACAAAATTTTTTTTTATTATTGTTTTATCATGTTATATATCATTAGATCGGAAATTTTATGTAGATTAATATAAAATTATATAAAATTGATGAAA
>JANTOQ010169257.1:0-14673 GCA_027564595.1 Bythotiara depressa | reverse complement strand
CTCCCCCCTCTTCCCCCCATACCAAACAACCTCCTGAAAGCCTATACCAAATTAGAGTTAAATCAAAAATTGTTCCTGGATAAAGGTTGGTAAGTTATAGACAAGACCATGTACTAACCTCAAAGTGCTTGGACCTTCAACAGAGTCAACACATTATTTTAAATTTCGAAATCTTCTAATTGTTTTGCCCACCGGGTCAACCCGCTCTACTGATACGCATAGTCATCTTCTTTGAATAGTAAAACCTTTTCATAGCAGTGCACCTTTTTTCTCCCATATGTGGACTTTCATGAAGCAACTGACTCACTAGAATGTCAATATTATGTTCACTTATATAGGTGTACTTATCTTGTATGTTTAGTTCTCTTCTTTTATTTCAGAACATCTCAGCATTTTTTTCAATGAAAATCCTATTTTCCCATAGGCCATCTATTTGTTCTTGGGGTATAAAATATCTGGGCCTTCCTTGCTTACTTGTGTACTATTTTGAGCAAGAAAACTCTCTGACATGTTCATTAGATTCTATAACTTGGTTTGTTCTTGATTTATTTGGTAGCTCTACCAACTGCTGGTTACGTAAGTTTATCAAGAAATCAATACCACACTCTAATTCTACAGGCAACAAGTAGTCATAGCAAAGTTCTTCCAAGGTAGCCACAACTTGTCCTCCTCGATAACCAATTGTGTCTGCTATTTGTGGTGCAACAGGATAATTCAGTATTTGATATAGCTTTTCCAATATCGAGCGTGAACTATGTAAAAGATCTTTAACAGCGTCTCCAAGAGAAGCCATAGGTTAGAGGAAGATACCTATATGTCATACATCTCTATCATGGCGGCGATACTTTAAGGATTTACATACTAACACTCCCTCACTAATCTATACCGACTTTGTAGTGGGTTGATTTGAGTTTTTTTTTTTTAACACACCATGATGGAGCTCAGCCAATTTAATTGATTTATTAACTTTTGTAATAAAAGAAAACCAAACGATCAATAAAAATGTATTCAATTTATTTCAATTTTGCTGAAAACAAAAACTTATTTGATATTGACAGAAATGTACTTGATGTAAACAAAAAAGTATATTTAACATCAACAAATATTTATGTTTCTTGCCGCAACGGCAGGTCATATTGTAAGACATAGTAACCATATTGAAGGACAGTGTGTAAGACATTATAACAATGGTATTTGAAGGACAGTGTGTAAGATATTGTAACAATGGTATACATTTGAACTGCTACTAGTTACCCCATTCATAAATTTCAAATTTGGAAGGAAGTTCTCAAGGATTTTTTTGATTTTTTTATTCAATGTAATAAAATACAACATGAACACACAAAAATAAAAAAACCAAAATATCAAATTATAAAAACATGGACAAATAAAAGAGAAATAGGACAGTATGAAATAGAAGAAAGGCAATATTCCCTGCAAGGCACCAAAGTGATATTGTCAAGGAACATTGCGTGATATATTAATAGGTATATAAAAAAAATGCTAAAAAAACAAGCAAACAAAACATAGGTCAAGCAAATGATTTTTTTATAACCGTGGCTCATCAAGTTGTTTAGATTGAATAAGATATTCAATAACAAGAGAAAGGATAATTTTATTGGTATGTAAACTAGAAATATCACTACCATAAAGAAGAAGCTTTACCAAAGAAGAATAAAAAGATGCTTTAAAACTGTTTGTTCTTGAACATTCAATATTGAAATTTCTAAAGGTTATAAGATTATAAGGCTGTATTCTTAATTTAGGTAATAGTTTTGTTAAATAACTAGGAGTTAGATTACTTGTAATTTTATAATAGAAGCATAACTGCCTATACCATCTCTGAAAGGTATAATTAAGTTGGATGTCATAAATTATATCCCCATAGTCAAGGTGTGGTGTAATAAAAGATCATTGATATAAATAAGAAAAACAATGGACCAAGAATTTATATTTATCCATGATGAGGTCTGGCCATTCAAAACAACTCTTTGCATTTTATGTGTTAAAAAACTTTTAATAAGACTTAAAAGTTGACCATTAACACCATAAGATTTTAACTTAAATAACAAACCTTCATGCCATACCATGTCAAATGCCTTAGATATGTCTAAAAACACACCATGTGTATCAAGTGACGGGAAAAAATCATAGCTTGAAAATATTTCATGGGTTATTGCAAATAATTGAGAAATTCATGAACAATTTTTATGAAATCCCAACTGGCAAGAAGAAAATATATTATTTGAATTGAAATAACTATAAAGATTATCATAAATACATTTTTCAAAGAGCTTTCCACAAATAGGCAAAAACAAAATTGGTCTATAGTTCTTCAGAAGATTTTTACTGTTTTTTAATGAATTAGTACAACAAAATTTGTTTTCTTCCATAGATCAGGATAATGTCCTGAGTTTAAAGATGTTTTAAATATTATCAACAAAGGTACAATAATAGATTCATCACATAGATTTACCATTTGAATGGAGTTGTCGAATAGCACTTAAACATTTTTTCTCGTAAGCATTAGTAACGAAGATATCATTATCATTTAAGATTTTTTTCTTGTTTAAAAATTTATTAAGAATAGACCAACATGTTTTAGAGCCAAGATGTGGATCAATTAATGAATTACATGGCTAGTAAAAAAATTTTTCTTTAGCATCACTAATCAAATTAGTACTATGTTTAGTGATGTTTTAAGGATTCATTTTATCTGTGTCAGTCCAACCATTCTTTACATATATTTTATATATTTTAGATTTCTCACTGCATATTTGCTTGATTTCACTTGTTATCCATGGTGCATCTTCATAATTTACAAGTATAGTTTTATTAGGTACAAAATTATTAAAAACATTTATAATACAATTTATAAGGAATTTGACCTGGTCATTCACATGAAGGTTATTTAAGGCTTTAGGCCAGTCAATTTGTGTAAGACTTATAAAAAGTGTATTTGCCTTGGAGTAGTCGCAAACAAGATGCTCATATGGGGGAGGATAAAATACTTTGAGATTAAATTTTGCAAAAATTATTTGAGGTTGACACCTCTCAAACAAACGAAGCATACATAGACACCCGCTTTTATAACTAAACTTGGTTGTGAAGTAAAAGATAGATCTATACAAGATTCCGAGTTTGGGAGAATATGAGTTAGACCGTTGAAAAATTGACTTAAATTATGTTGAGAGGCAATTTTATCCAACTCAAAACCCTGCATATTATGAATATCACTTTCCCATCAACTCTTATTCCTATATCACCAATAAAAACAGACATACGTGGATTATTATTATTAATATTAATAATAGTTCGTTCCCACCCTTCTTTAAACTTGTCAAATGTTTCAAGTGATTGGACAGGAGAATGACATAAAACAGTTACATAACATTTTTTGTGATTAACCTTTAATTCGCAAACTAAACAATAATTCAGTGAAGTTAATGTAGGTTTGGGAGTCAGGGGAAGGTGATCCTTATAATAAATACACACTCCTCCTCATTTCACATCAAGAGGATGATCAGAACATATTAAGAAAAAACCAGGTAAGCTCAGCCATGGATCATCATTAGAAAAAGAAGAGTCCAAAAATGTCTCTGATAAGCATATAATATCATACTTATGGATTGAAACATAGGCTACAAGAAGAGAAAGCTATATAAAATCCTTGACAGCAACACTGTTCAAATTCCAATGACATATAGAAAATTCTTGATTGGAATTGACACTAGGTCCTGGGTTGGTCTTAATGTCACCAGATCAGATAAAATAATTAATTTGTATACGTTCCATAAAAATATGTTAATTACCATAAAGAATAAAAACTTAGTTGACATGTTTTTGAAAAAAATACAAAAACAGGCTTGGAAGATAGTTAAAATTATAGTCATGAGTATAAAGTACTATACCAATTCCCATGAGATAATATAGATAATATGTAGTAGTGAAAGTTAGATTTACCCTTAGTGACATATGATTCATATAGATACAACTTACAATTATAACAATCAGAAATAATAACACAGGTAACAAAAAAAAAAGAAGCATGAATACAAAGCAACATATCATCATGCACAGAACTAAATTTGTGGGTGACACAGGGCATGCCAAATTGGTAGAAAGGAAATTATATAAAGAGAAAGCTTTTCAAGCTTGAATAGCTTTAATGCCAATTTAAAAACTCCCCTTAAATTAGGCCCCATTGTTTAACAATTAGCAATGTTAACTGGCATTGTTTAACTTAGGTGTTCTGGTAATTTATAAAATCAGGGAATTCGGTTTCATTTTGTTAGCAAATATTTTTTATTCAGATATAGTTTTTCATGCCTTTTACTCATCTACTTTCATATACGAAAAATATAAGAATTATATTACTTATAAAAAGGAAAGTAGCCAGAAACTACGCCTAGGGTAAAACGATCTCTGTATAATATCTTTACACATCCTTAATCTGATACATCTTGTATATCTATATATTTTTTTCTCTCTAAAAAGGTTTCACAAAAAATAGTAGAAAAATACGAATGTCCAGTTTCACTTTACTAAAAAAATACTGTAAATATAATGTAATTTACATAAAGCAGCGAAGGAATCATTTCCAGATATACCAAAGTTCAACTTCTCTGCGAAAATATCTCTTGCTAATACTTTTTTTATCTCTTCAGTTTTGTTGAATGGTAAACTTTCCTTCTCTTAATAAATTCTTTTGTAAGGATATTTCGCCATCTTAACTCATATAATTTTAATCCTTTTTTAGTTCTGAGTTTTTTATTTTATTTTCAAAATGTTTGTAGAAATAGAAATTTTAAACTGGCCCACGAGCCAGATGAAGAAGAAATTTTAGCCTAATCTATCCATATTTTGAAAACATCAAGCTCTAAAGGATGGAAAGCTGAGTTGACTTTGGAGCAGTAGAAGCTTCAGAAAAAAATGTGCCACTTGGATTCTAACCCCAAGGGAGCATTAGCTCAGTGGTTAGCAATGTGGGATTGCAATAAGGGTTCTGAATTCAAGTCCCACCACTGGCAATATTTAATGTTCAGAGGACGACTTCTCTGTTAACCCTTAGGTCAAGTGCGGAGTTGTCTGGTTAAGCAGAGACACATATCCCTTAACTTGTAGAGATGATGGGAGAGCTTCCGTAGCACAAATGTGTGCTTTAAATGTAGCCAGGACTTCACTCATGGTCCCTCCTAGAAAAAATAGATTGCTATATGCCTTGAGATTACAGAGGCTAGTCACGTAAAATATATACCACCACTACTACTACCCGTCCACCAGCTGATTAAACTAAATTACATGTTACGCTATTAACCACTAGGCCACTGCTTCTTTGCTCGTGGCCCTTCCTGGTAAGATTGACAGGCTATATGCCTTATAATAATAAAATATACCACTGTCTATAAATATTTCACTATCCACACTGTACAAAGAGGAAGTAACAAGGGTTGAGCACCAGTGACAGGTTAAACTCAATAAAATAGTTAGAACAAAAGGTTTGACACGTTACAAGTTAATTGTTTCTAAACACTAATCACTATAATATTTTGTCACAGAGTTTAAATTAGTTAAGTTTTAATCATGTTTTGTAAACAAGGATGTACGACTTCATATATTTTTATTCTTGTTATTCAGCATTTTTTCTTATAAATAATTGATTTGCGGAGACTGTTTTGGCCATTTTAAACACTCTAGATTCAAAAATATTCTTCACCTGCAAACATAGTGGAGACATTTGTTAGAAAAAAATATCTATATATATAACCCCCACCCCTCTGTTATATGTAATAGCTAACTAGTTATTACCTAAGTCAATTAAATATTATGACAGTTAAACAGTAAGTAAAACTGTAAACTTTTGCAGTGAGAATTATATTTCAGTATATTATATGTTAATTACAAACTTAGTTGTTTCTTTTGAAAACTCAAATTATACAATTATGTTAAACTGTGAAACAACAAAATCTCTAACCAATTTATCTCACTAGAATGCAGTCTCCTTACTGCATAGTATTGGCTCTCTCAATGAAAAACAAAGCAGAGATTAGCTGTCTCTTGAATTACAGGTGGCGATGACAAAAAATTTGACGAACTCAAAAAGCAACTTTATCAAAAAATCAAAATCAAATCAAAAATGAAATTAAAGAACTTGAATGCACGGTCGCTATACTTCAGCAACATGTTCAAAACTTTAAGTGGTCTGAAAATACCTAAAATACAAAAATTGAAGAGTTAGAACAGTACGGTTGCAGGCAATGCTTTCTATTAAAGGGGTTCATTCCTGTACCAGAAAAGAGAAATTCAGATGAAGTGATTAATGTTATAAAAGACAAAATTCATAAGGCTGAAGTGGGCATACCTGAATGCATAATCAATAGAGCACATAGAATTGGGAAACAATATAAAGATAGAGATATTCAAATAACCTGATTCAAAGTATTATAATCAAGTTTAATACATTTCGCCATTGTACATTATTTTATAAAAACCAGAGAAAATCCAAGAATGTTTGTGTTTCATTAAACCTCACAAAAAACGATATGATAACAAAATGAAAAAATTTGCATTAGTTTATGCTGACATCAATTGGCTATTTTAAATTCAGTTAATCGTCAATCTTCCAAGAATTGAAAACGAGGTTAAGAAACAAAAACGAGTCAAGCGATGTTTAACAGAACGTGGGGCTTGCCAACAAGTCATTTCTCTGGAAGACTCAAGTTTTCTGGTTTCTTAATGTGGCTTTTTACTTAAATAAATGGATTGTAGAAAATTCCAAGATCAGGTGCACAACCAGGATTTTTTTGGGGCAGGGGTTTTTATCTTTAGTACAAAAAATAAATAAAAATGAATTATGTTAGCATTAATAAGTATCATGCAGGGCTGTAGTAATGATTTTTGGAATTCCCTAGTAAATGTTGCCACAATTTTGAGGTAATTATATTTAGTAAGCATGAAGTAGATGAGAATCATGTAGAACACGAGTGAGTTGTTCTTTCATCATTCAGGTTAGATAAATCTTCTTTTCTGAGAAATTTAAAATAACTGACAGGAATTTAAGCACAACGACAGCTGGGAACTATTTTAATATAAAATGAACGAACGTTGATTTTCGATGCCTTTGTCCTGAGTTCTCACTACGTTTCATTCGTAGCACTAAAAAGTACTGTGAAACTGTAAATTTAAGGAATATTTGGGATTTTATCATGTAAAATCGTTGTAAAACCAGTGGTCGAAATAAGCATTTTATGTTAGTCGGACATAAACTCAGTAGGAGCTTTACAAGCAGCTGTAGTGTAGTAAATAATCTTCCTGCATGGCACGTAAAACCACAGTAAAATCATGTTTTAATGTAAGAAAGCTTCATTCTGGTTATGTAAAATCACAATAAAACAGTCTTTTAACGTGAGAAATCTTTGTTCTGGTTACCTAATGTGCTGTTAAATTCATGCAGCA
Source organism: Bythotiara depressa (assembly GCA_027564595.1). Taxonomy (NCBI): domain Eukaryota; kingdom Metazoa; phylum Cnidaria; class Hydrozoa; order Anthoathecata; family Bythotiaridae; genus Bythotiara; species Bythotiara depressa. The sequence continues at coordinate 7,218 of JANTOQ010169257.1, read as the reverse complement.
CAATTTTTCACACGTCTTTAAATTTACACATATTAAATTCGCACAGTGAAAATAGAGATAGTCGTGCGTTCTTAAATTTGCGCATCTAAAACAAGTTTTTAACTTAAATACTTAAGAGGGCGTAAAGTCAAGTAAATCAAGGAGATTAAATTTACACTTCAAATTATCTTTCTAAAACCTATACAAACCTATAGTAAACAGACGATTTTGAGCTTTTGTGATGTTTATCATTAGAGTTGATGTTATAGAATACACAATGTGTATAAGGATTTTTGTCTTAATTTAACTCCCTAATTTCTTTTGGCTGAAAAACAGGAATTTCTCCTTTTTTGGAAAAAAATAAATAAGAGCAATTTGCACGTTTTAATTTTTACGCAGCATTAAAATTCACGTACGTCATGAATTAATGCTGCGCGTATGTAAAATTGCAGTAAAACAGTTTTTTAATGTAAGAAATCTTCATTCCGGTTATGTAAAATCACAATAAAACAGTTTTTTAACGTAAGAAATCTTCATTCCGGTTATAAAAAATTGCAATAAAACAGTTTTTTAACTTAAGAAATCTTCATTCGTAGAACGTAAAATAGTTCTAAAACCATGTTTTAAATCTTTGTTATTGTTATGTAAATTTGTCTTAAAACCATGTTTTAACATAAGAAATCTTATTTGTGACACATAAAATCGTGGTAAAATAGTTTTTTAACGCAAGAAATCTTCGTTAGTAGCACGTGAAATCGCTGTAAACCATAAAACTAAAACATTCACCGATGAAACAACTGAAGTTAATTAGTTAACATTAACTAGTTAACATTCTCTGATATTTCATTAGAGAGTGGCAACTAACTTAAATTGGATATAAACTGATAAATTAATATAATATGTGAAAAATAATAATAATAATAAAAAATCTTAACAAACATTTGAGAAGACAAACAAAAAGAGATCTAGATCGGAAAGCGATAAACTTGGTAAACAAGAAATTGCTGAGTAAAGTATGATTGTGCTACAGACAAAAGCTTATGTTGCAGATTTTCTCTCCAAATGTTAAACTTAGTTAACAAGCAATCTGTAAGAATGTTTTAGCAATTTTTGCAGTGCCATCTGCAGGAATTGCTTGCAACTTTCTTACAAGTACACTTGTTTCGGATTGTGTGAAACCTAATTGTAAAATACTGTCTTTCGGGAAAATAGGAACATAGCCCAGGGCACCAACAATAATTGGTATCATTTCATATTTGTATCCAGGGTACAAAATCTGCAAGTTATGAATTAACGGGCTGTACGTATTCAACTTCTCATTGACTTTTTTTGTAACATTTTCATCAGCAGGACAGCTAAACTCAACAATTGAACATATTTTTTTGTTATTGTTCCAAATAACAAGGTCTGATTTATTATGTGGTAGTTTAGTTGCCGTCTGAATGGATACGTTCCACCAATATTCACATTCATTGTGCTTCAATACATATCCAAGGATCATTTTATTGATTTATTTTCACATCAGGATCATGTTTTCTTATATGTGCATTAAGAAGTGTTTTTCCAACTACATCGTGTCTAATGGGTAAATAGTATTGAGTGGATATCATTGAACATCCACTGATAATATGTTTTATATTTGTTGTTGCAGTGTGGATCTTTTCCGTTATCACAATCTCTTTTGTTCATCAGACACGATCTCTTTTGTTCATCAGAAATTTTGTAGGTAGTTCTTGGTCATGTATAGCAGTGATGTATGCTTCAAAATATGTTGTGTTCTTACTAGTTTTGATATCTACTTTTGGGGTCCTGTGAAAGTTTTCTGTAAAAGTAACTATGCATACTTTTGTTGATGTTTCTTTTGTTTGGTCGTGGTGAATTGTTTGCTAACAGATTTTGGTATTGCATCAGGGTTGTCTGTTAACTGGTAACTTTGAAGAAGTTCTTGACCTACTCTTAGGCATTCATCAGTTTCATGTTTGTACAAATACTTCAATATTTCATTTCTGTTTTTATTACAGTTAAGATGTTGTCTTATTGCGACTATGCGGCTTTCATACATCGTTTCAATTGATCTGTCCTCTCCCGCCATTTCTGCGTTGTATGTACAGTCTGTCTACATCACTGTTGGGATGAAAACTTCCTTTCATTGACAGTATCTTTCTAGTTTTAATATCAATCTCCTTGATTTTCTGTATAGTCCAATCTAGTATGCTAATATTTGGGGACATCATCGGCACGACAAAAGTGTTGTGGACAGTAACTTTATGGTAATCTGATAACTCGGAGGACCATATCTTTTTTATTCTACTGTAGTACTCGGTTTTTATTCTCTCTTTGTTGATTGGTCCAATGTATGAGATGTTTTCATCTAGTCCTAGGTATCTATAACAATCTCCATCTTGGATAGGTTTAATCTTTAATTGGTTTATTTCAAGAGGTTTATCAGACATAGATACCTCTTTAGAGAAAACTGTTACTAAGTCCAACTGCTTCATAGTTGATATTACTGAAGATGAGTATAATTTGAGGTCATCAACAAAGTAGTTGTGTGTGTGGTCAATTTTACAATTTTTATTACTTTGATCAATGGGAAAGACAATGGGTTGACAGATAGTGTAAGTAATAATACAGACAAACGGTCTCCTTGAAAGATCCCTCTTACAAATTTGATGATGTCAGTTACAATCGACTCATTTTCTCCATGGAGTTTTAAAACTGTTGCCCAAGATTTGGTAAGCATTTCAATTGCGTTTATCAGTTTATCTGGAACTTCTGCAAGACATAAAGATCGAATTAACCATTTGTGTGGAACACAATCTAACTACACCATTAAGATGATTTTTTTGCTTCTTTTACAATGTTCTAATTCAACAAGAGTTGTTCTTTAGTTCCCCAAACCCCTTGTTTACCACCTGCCTGTTCTTTTGTCATGATGTTATTTGTGGTCACATAGAAATTGGTTTATGCAGCTTCTATATAGTTTGTATATTATACTTAGACAAGCTATTGGGCGATAATTCTTTGCTATACTTATTTGCTATACCATGATGGTATTTTATTGTCAAGTAGCTTTACAAATATAACTGCTAATGAGGGTCGATAGAACTGAAGTTGCTTGTACCAGAAGCTGGTGATGAGATCATTTCCTGGTGTTTTATTTAGTTGTAATTTGTATATAGAATTTTGTAAAATTGCTTCAGTGATTGCATATCTTTTTGTCGTAACTGATATACAATAACTTTATGTAAGTTTTTCTAACCAAGCTGCATTTTCATTGTACTCCATTGGTTTTTCCAAGATGTTTCTCCAGCACGAATCTACTACCTGTTTATTAGGTACTTCCTTAATATCAATAGTGGTTCCTTTCATTTGCCGATAGACTTGTTTAGGATTTCATTTGAAATCACGGTTTATTCGTTTTCTATCTATAAGGCTGCATTGATATCTTAGCTTTTTGCTAGTACTTTCCAACTTTTGTTTTTGCATGGTAAGTTGGTATTGCAGTGTGGTCATTTTAGCATTACCATATTTCTTTTTAAACATATTTAGGAGTGACTTTTGGTGATGGGTGAATTCTCCTTTCTGTTTACACTCAATGATTACATTAATTTGCGAAATTTTTCTTCTAGTGGTTGTTACAGATAACTCTAAATTTTGTATCCACTTTGGATATTTTTCTCTTTTTACTTGCAGACCGGCAATTTCTCTTAACTCTCCAGTATATTCTTTGTAAGTTATTGCGGTAGTATATACACAGGCATTAACATACCAAAAATGTAGGTTCTGTTATTTCAGACATGTGTTCTGTGCAAATGACATCAATAGCTTTCAGCACCAATTTATTTAATTGCTTTCTATTTACATTGGTGTTATAATGGTGTTCCACTTAACGATATCGAAATTTCTAGAGAATATATATTTTAAGGTTTCTAGAGTTGTTTCTTCTCCATTTAAATCCTCATGTTGGTTCAGGTTATTTACAAGTTCTATTGTAGGAAGTCGTTGTTCAATTATATTTTCATTATGATGAGAATTATATTGTGGCTGATCATCATTGTTTTTAGCTATATTCTCTTCAGCTACTATTGAATATTCTGTTTCTATGATAACCTTTTGTTTCTCTATACTATATCTGTAAAATGGTTGAGTTCTGGGTAAAGTTACTCCCAACGTTTTTTCATATGTTTCATGTATCCTAGTTTTGGATCAGACCTAGCTTTCATATAGCATTCGTAAAGATCTCTATTGAGTTCATAAGTCCAATCAAACTGTTTGCTGTAATCTCATTTATGGCAATAACTAACACCAGCCATAGTTGTTTATGTTGGTACTCAATAATATTAGACTATGAATCTGAATCAAGGTTTCTGGAGTAAAAACACTGTTCACAGGAATTATGCTGTTCTTCTCAATAAACTAAGCAAGATAAACATTAAATTCAACTGATTGGCATAAAAGTTACATTCAATAATAAGATTATACCTGATCACTTTTTTTGTAGTCCTCTTGTTACGTAAAAAAGTCCGTTTAAATAAGTAAGTTTAAAATCAGTGTATTTTTCAAAATAATATACAAGCAACTGCTAACAAAGCAATTAAGCTAAAATCAATCCATTATATAAAATATATATTACATACAAGTTAAAATATTTAAAAAAAGTTAGAATACCATTCTTTTATCTTCATCACTGTTTTCACGAATTTCAATGATCCAACAAGTGCACGTTTTTGAGCTTCCACAATCAACCATTTTGTATTTAACTTTGTAAGTTGCAGTTTCTTGTTCTTTTATCGCACATGCATATGCTTCAAAGTGTGACATCATATGTTTATTTGTTGTCCAAGAAACAGAACTTTGTTGATCAATATTAGGATTGTTAATATATTTTTTGCCATATAACCATGTAATGGTTTGCTAAGGTAGTTTTCTCCTTTACTTGCTAGTATAGCTTTACAATATTTTTGACTAATTGATCAGTAGATAACTCCTTGTTGTCCTCTATTTGGAATTTATTTAACAGTTCCTTACCAACATCTTTGTGTAATATTACATTACAAAGATATTTGTTTTTGTCCTGTCTATCTAGAAGATGTTGTCTTACTGAAATTCATAGACGTACATCATAATTGTACTAATTTTAATCCTCTACCCCGTATAAAGTCAATCGATATCAGAGTTCTTATGAAAGTCATACAAATAATGTTTTCTCGTTTTAATATCTATCTGCCCAATTTCATTTTTTGTCAAATTTAAAATTCCATATATATATGGAATATATGGAATGGTATAAATTTAAATACTGTAATATCTATTTACATAAAAAATAATAATATATTATTATTTTCTTCCTTGTTTTCTACTTTCACAACTGCTGCTAACACAACCTGAAAAATGTCTGACAACTATGAAAAAAAAAGCCATTCAGCGAGCATCAAAAACCATGAAAATGTAGACAAATATTTAGATAAATAAAATAATGTGCTCTGACCTTAAAAAAGTTTCATTTATACTAAATTTTTGGTACTTAATCCGAATTTGTAGACCACTTGTTTGTTGTTTTTGGTATGTTTTTTACAAGAAACTGTTAAACATTTTTTGTTACATGTGATTTGCATTCCAGGTCACATAATTCTATTCCATTACATTTTTTATTCTTGACACCCAGCAGGCGCGTACCGAAGGGGGGGTCGTTGGGTGCATACGACCCCCTTTTTTTTAAATGTGCCCTTTTTCTGAACCAACACTGCAACATTTTGAAACTGATTCAACAAATAATAAAAATTAAAGCTATATACAACGTTATTCTTGTTTACACCTTGTGCATGATTGGTAGTAAATCATAATCTCATAATTGTATATAAATCCTATTATTTTATTATTTGTATTCACCTGCAATTTCTTAACATATTGCAGCTGTCAAACACACGTTTTGTTTCGTATGCATGTTAAAAACAGGTAAAAAATCTTTTGAAGTACTGATTTTGTTTGCGGAAATGTTTTAGGATGGGTGTTTTCCGGGCATTTAGACACTTTGATTTTAAAAATTTTCTCCGGCAAGCGCAACCATTGTCTTGGGAAGGAAGGACAGGGGAAAGGGAAAGGGAAGAGGGGAGGGAAAGGAGGGAAGGGAGGAAAGGAAGGGGGATGCCCTTATTACTGCCAAGTCGACCACCCCCTTTAATTTTCTCGGTACGCCCCTGTGTATGCTAAAGGAAAGAACATCAACATAGGAGGGTTGTCGAACTGAGATGCTTTCAGGCATATCAAGATATGCCCTCTAATTTTCCTTGCCCTCCAAAGAATAACACCTTCCGACGGCCTTGGTACTATCCATGTTATCCTTACTATCCATGCTATCCCTACTATCCATGCTATCCCTACACTCTGTACTATCCATGCTACCCCTTCTATCGCCTTGCTATCCCTACTATCTATGCTATCTTTGCTATCCTTGTTATCCTTGCTATCCGTCCTGTCCCTAGTATCGCTATCCCAAGTATCCATGCTATCCCTACTATCCATGCTATCCCTACTATCCATGCTATCCCTACTATCCTTGCTCTCCATGCTCTCCCTTACTATCCCTGTTATTCTTACTATCCATGCTATCCATGTTATCCCTACTATCCTTGCTATCCCTACTATCCATGCTATCTCTACTATCCTTGCTATCCATGCTATCCATGCTATCCCTACTACAAGTCATATATTGCTGGAGTAGGTTACCTGTAGCCATCTAATGTATGTATGTTTTTTAGTCGGTGTAAATAGTTTGTGTAATTTTATATATTTTAACTTACGCATGGACTTGTAAAACCGACTTTAAATACAGAGTTAATAATAATAATAATAAAAATAATAATCACTGAAAGTTTTAGCGGTATGTTATAAGACCTTTTAGGGTATCATATTATATTAAAGTGGTACATATCCATTAAAACTAATTTCTTGACATATTTATGTCCAATTGTTACATACGATTAGATAAAACGTGAAATGGCGAGAAAGTGATAAAAAATTGATTATGTGCATAATTAATTAGGCACACTACCCCAAAAACAATGGATAATTTGGGACAATATATCTGCAGAACAGCTTAGGCTCGAAACGTAAAACTTGGTGTGTTTGATTAGATTGATTCATATTATTTATTTATTTATTTATTTATTTATTTATTTCATGATTATTTATACAGGATAACACTTTTCAGCCAATAAAAAAATTAGCTGCTATCAA
>JANTOQ010169035.1:0-14676 GCA_027564595.1 Bythotiara depressa | reverse complement strand
TTCTTCTTTTAACTAAAATATTAATTAATAATATTATGACAGTTGGATAGGCCATTTATTAAGCTTTTCAAAAATATGTATTTTTAAGACCTGAAAATGAATATATGAAAAGATATTAATGATTTTCATCAACCCTATGCTGAAGGTTATGTGTATCCTTAATTCAATCAACCATAAGTACACAACAAACTTTTCAAAACACAATTTTAAACAGCCAAAAACAGTTCTAAAATCAACGCTACTCTATCTTAAACCGAGTGACACTATGGAACAATTACATAGATATAAACTGCAGAACAACACTCTCTTTACCTTTATTTACACGAAAAGTAAACTAAATGCTAATAAATAACAACAATAGTAACAATAACAACAATGAACAAATATAATTTTAATGCGACATTATGTTGATGCTGTACGTTTAATATATATTGTAATCTAAATTGCTTTATTCTATGTTCATTATGATGGGGCCTGGTGATAAGACTGACTCCCAGTCTTCTTCTCGCTCCAGCCATATTATTGTAATATTATGAATAGCACATATAACTATGTAAATCTTTTTTAACAGCAAAACATAAACTGAATCTGAAACTGAAACTGAACCTGAAACTGAAACCGGCTCCCATTCACGCCACAGTGCGACGAATGACCTCTTCGCAAGAACCACAAGTGATGCCTATAATGCAATAATGTGCTTCTGTGGTGCAGTATTATGTAAGGTGCATAGTTGTAAATGTCTCTACGCTGAAAGCTTTATATGTACATTTGGTCGCATAGCTGAGAAGAATATTCCATTCATGCTGGATAAATACTTCATTTCATGTTATGCAGATAATGGAACATAATCCCATCAACTTCGATTTTCTTCCTTTTATAAAAAATAATCCATAACGCAGGGGCGGATTTAATATTAGGCAACCTCGGCAGTCGCCTAAGGTATAAAAAAGAATTTAAAAAAAGAGAACGTCATTCATTCTCTATAATAAAATTTATTTTATTATCAAATGTATTGCTTTTGTTTTGATATGGTGCGTCTTTTCCCAAACGTCTAAAGTGTCCAATATCGTTCCCAGAGCATTCTACCGTCTTTCCGTAAGCAGACGGGGGCGCCCGATTATCGATTTCCCCGAAACCGTTCCGATAATCATAAATGAGTCTTGATCGCACTTGCTAAATCAAAATTTATTCAAATTTATCTACTCTAATAAGTCATGAAGCCATGCTCTGCCTACCTCGGCAAGCCGGGTTTGTGAGCATTTCAGCAATTATGATTGGTCGTAGAATTTTGCGGAATGTGATTGGCTTGCCGGGTTTGCAGTAAGAACAATACCCTTCCTAAATATTGGTGTTTTCTGTTTAGATGGTTTTGCAGTAAGAACAATACCCCTCGTAATCATTGGCGTTTTCTGATTGGATAAATCATTACGAGAGGGTATTGTTTCCTGAATCCTGGCATTTCATCAAATACGCGGGTCAAGTTTGCTGTCTTTTCGCAACATGGCTTCTTCAGAGGAGGTTGTTGGTGTGCAGTTTCAGCGAGTGTTTGAAGCTTTAGAATGCAAGATGAGAAGTATTTAGAAGGTCTTCAAAAAGTGTTTTGCAACAAGGTTTAATTCCACACGTTTCCTGTCATCTGGGTAACATTTTACTTTGTTGGATAGATCTCTATATTGAGATTTTGGTGCCTAGCTGTATATTCCAGAGAGCTTGAAGAAAGCAAAGACTGATATCTCTTTAAGGATAGTCATTATTCTGTTGTAAGTTATGTTATGAATGTAATGTATGCATGATGACGTTCGTTGTGCGGATAATCTCTCTTAGCAGCGCATAATTTTTCCTGCTCAGTAGTTAGCTAACCAAGGCGATAGATTTAATGACATTAAAATATTTTGATACAGACAGTTGCTATGCTATGGCTTCTTTATAAAAACAATTTAACAAACTTTAGTAGTATGTATATATATAGCTAAGGTATCTAGCTAGCCAACTTGAGCTAGCTAAATCTTTTCTTTGATTAATTTGTTTTTAAAGTTGTGTAGAATTGCAAACAACGTTTGTGGCTTAGCTCTAGCGCTCTAGCTAAGTAGTTATTTTAATAAGTAAATTATCTCAACAGATCTGAAGCATCTGGCAACTGCTTGTATCTTTCAGGATCAACATTTTTTGTTGGCGATAATAGTTTGATGGAGGAACTACGGCTTATGACTTCAGTTGAATTATATTTGTATTCTAACTTTTATTCTAAGCATCCATTTTGAATTTCTGCATTTAAAAAGCACAAGGATAAAATTTCTACCTCATTAAAAAAATTTCATGTCTCTTCTTTTGAAAGCTCAGAGTCTTGCATGTCTCCTGAAGACATATTCAAACACGAAGCAATCTTAAATTGTTGGGATAAAAGGTGGTCTAGTTTTTTGTGTATGTTTGCTCTTTCTTCTGTCGTGTCAGAAAACATCTTTTCACATTACCCTGAGTGTAGAAATGAGAAATACACGTTATTATTTAATGGAAAAATTGAACCAGGTAAATTGTTCTGTACAAACGTTCCTGATATAAGTATTTTATTTTGTTTCCAGGGAACGTTAGAAAAATATTTTACCCAAAATCATTTAGTTCCATTAATTTTTCAAGATATTGGAGCTAAAAGGAAAATTAATAATAGTAAACAAATTTTTGATGTCAAGGCAAAAAACTTTGTCATGATGTTGAAACAAAAGTTCAATCGAAACTTGCTTTTTGGACTAATCCGATAAAAATAAATAAAAGTAAGTTAATTTTACCTAAGCCTGAAAATCAAGTTTTACTTACACCTCCTGAAACTTTATTGTCTACTTCAAAATGTGTTACGGCGGAGTCAACACTTATTGTGAAACCACAGACAACTCATTTAATACTTCCTGCTGTATCACAGACAGTTAACTGTCTTTCAAAACATCCTGTTGTTAGTACACATTCAACTCAAACTGTTTTGAAATCTTCATCTAATAGTACTTCCGTCATGCCACCTATCATTGCACCGATTGTAACGAAGTCGCACTTTCAAGTATGTCTTCTGACACAGGGCCAAACACTCCATATAATATTTCTGAAACTATTTTGAAAAATGATTATGACATAGCTTTTTACAGAACAAAAGCTGAAAGTGTTGCTAAAATTTATTCTGCCATTCATAATTTAATAAAACGTGTGTTTACTCCTGATGAATCTTTCATTTTTCCAAAAAGAAATGCAAGAACATTTCGCTTGGAGTGGTTAAAAAGTTTCCCATAACTGTGCTATTCACCTCATACAAATGGTGCTTTTTGTATTTTTTGTGTGTTATTTGATGATAAGTTTGCTGCTAAGAAAAATAAAATGAAAAAGTTATTTTCTCAATCGTTTTGGCATTGGCCTGATGCATATCCTGCCTTTAAACGCCACCAAGAAAGCAAAATCACTGGCCTTCATTCTTTTACGTACCATTTACTTGTCTCTTTTTTAAATAATATTTCTGGTAAATCCCAACCAATTAATGTTATCATTGATACAAATATTCGAAAACGTATCACAGAGAATAGAAAGAAGTTGTGTCCAATTATAGACACAATTAAACTCTGTGGTCGTTTAAATTTTTCAATCAGAAGGCACAGAGATGATGCAAAATATCACCCAGATGTGGGCAGTTATTCTGAAGGTGGCGTTGGCAACTTCATTGAACTTTTGAATTTTCGTGAAAGGGCAGGCGATGTTGTTCTCGAGGAGAAGCAACAGATTCATCCAACAAGGAACAAATGTCTCTGGTGTTGAGATTTGTCGATAATAATTCTAACATCGGAGATTTTATAGGTTTCGCGCATTGTAAGTGGGGCCTGTCCGGAGAAGACCTAAGTAAGGTTTTGTTGTCCACACTAAATGGTCTAAATTTAGATATTAAAGATTTTCGAGATCAAGGTTATGATGGAGCTGGAGCTGTTGCTGGCCATATTAATGGTTTAGCATCTCGTTTACAAGGGCTGGACAAAAAGGCTCTTTATACGCATTGTCAAAGCCATCGTTTAAATCGTTCTGTGTCAAAGTCTTGTAATATTCCCTTTGTTCGAAATGTATTAGAACAAACAAAAGAGTTATCGTATTTTTTCAACTTATCACAAACGTGGAAACAAATTCTAGAAAAAAATATTTTACAATACTGTCCTAAAACCAGGTAGATGCAATTAAAAGATGTGTGCAGAACGAGGTGGGTGGAATCGCATTACAGGGATGAACACATTCGAAGAATTGTTTGTTGTCATTTTCATACTCTGGATGAAATTAGTTCGAATTTGGAAAACCAGTGTATCCGTGACACATCTGTCAAGTCCTCTTCTTTTCTAAAACTTGTTTCTTCTTTTTCTTTTATTGTATCTCTTATAATAACTAGAAACGTTTTTTATCTTACTCTTGATGTAAGCAAGCTCTTGCAGTCTAAATAACATGATATTATGGGTTGTATTAATATGATTACAACATTAAAAAATGTATGTATGGCTACGAGAATTGAGGTGGATTACTATCACAGTAAGTGGTATCAGCAAGCTGTTTTGTTAGCTGATCAAGTTGGAGTGGACGAAAAAGTACCAAGAGCTGTGGGAAAGTAAGCACATCGAGATACCCACCCTGCGGTCAGTGTCGGTGATTATTTTAAGAAAGCCATTACAATTCCACTACTTGATCATCTTTCACTGGAATTAAACACCAGATTCGATTCTCAAACAATAATTGTATATAACGGTTTAAGTGTTGTTCCGGACGAAATGATATCCCTTATGTCTAAGGATATTCATTGGAAGGAAAAATTCGAAACATTTTTTGCCCTCTATGAAGATGATTTTCCAAACCTAATAGCTCTAGAAGCTGAAATGCGGTTTTGGGAAAAATATTGGGTAGATTTTAAAGGCTCTCTACCTGACACCGTTGCAACAACATTAAAAGCAATTACTTTTTCATCATTTGAAAATATTAAGGTTGCTTTAAGAATATTAGCAACTTTGCCTATCATATCTTGCGAGTGCGAACGTTCGTTTTCTGCGTTAAGGCGATTAAATTTTTTTAGCAGAAGCACTATGTTGGAGGATCGCTTAAATGGGTTGGCTCTAATGTACACTCATAAGGAAATAAATCTTGATAGTGATAACATAATTAATAAATTTTCCTCTGGTAATAGAAGACTGGACTTTCAATAATTTCATTATCATTTCATTTTAAAATTTGAGCTTCCAGTCAAGTCAACTGTGTAGGATTCTTTCCCCATTATGCAGGCATGAGGCACCAGACTCCAGGAATGGTCAAAACTCCAACTTATGTCAACTTAAATAAAGTAATACTTCTACATAATAAAGCATAAAGAATAAAATAATACTTACCTATATACTAAAACAAAAATGAATAAAATAACACCAGAAACAGCCCAGTTCCATCATATATATACATCGCCTATCTCATAAAATATGTATATATTTCCTTTCTTTACAAAAGATCAAACTTGTCCTGACAATTATGAATATGGTCGGACTATAGAGGTTTGGTCCTCTAAATAATGTGCTGTAGAGGTGCTTACAAAACAGCAAGCTGCAATGATAAAACTTGTCCTAACAATCACAGAATGGATTCTATTTCCATGTTTGGCAAGAGGTCAGAAACTTTCTTGGAAGGGAAAATAATTTTACGATTCATGAACTGATTGGGAAAAACGATTCAATTTTTATTTTTAAAGTACTTGAGTCAAATTGTTCCAGACTACATGTGCAAAAAATTAAAATTTAATATGGCAAATAGCTACAACACCACTCTCTATGTAATATGTTGTGGAGGTTATTACAAAACAGCAAGCTGCAATGATAAAACATTTCCTGACAATCACAGAATACACAGGATAGGGTTCCATATAGAGATTTGGACCTCTAAATAATATACTGTGGAGGTGGTTACAAAACAGCAAGATGCGATTATAGAATCTCTCTTTAAATTGGAAGGATGGATTAGGGATTCAGAAAATCAATGTGCTAACTCAGGCTCATGCTCATGACTATCAAATTAATTGTATGAGATCTTAATTCAACAAGAATGTCCGTGTCTGGACTTATAATTCAGTCATTTCTAGGCATGCTGACGAGCCCTGACATTGGGCGAAACAGTCTTAATATTTTTGTTCCCTAGATTGTTTTGGCAAGTGTGTTAATGTTCAGTTGAGGGAAGGCATCGGACAAGAATGGACACAGAGAGCAAGAAAGATTCAATAAAGATAATGACAAGGTAGGGTATTATTAAACATATTTCCAGGGATATTTTAAATCATTGTTTTACGTTTTTTGCTTCTGACCACTGGGTAAAATGGCACAATTTATTGCAGATGTTAGAGACTTAGACTAAGCTATGAAGGCTTTATTTAGGGGTTCATTTAAGGCAAAAATCACAAATTTTCCAGGGAGCGCTGCCCCCTTAACCCCCGCTGGGACGGCTTACAGCGACCCCCAGATCCTCAGCTGAAAAAATATAGAAATCTTGCCAAAGGTGAATTTTTTTCTAGATCCGCCCATGACAACTACTACATTATCTAAAAGGAAGAGAACGACACGATACCAGTGACTGGATACGGTACCAGTGAACAGGAAGTAGAATGACGTTGGTGTCTTTGTTCAGTGTTCTCGTCAAGTCCTTAGCGACAGAAATGTCACCATCTTCCTTTTTCATAAAGAGGAAAAGAGGAAAGGGTTAGCTTCTAGTTTTCCTATAGTTGAAAGACTGAATCAACGACTTCAGTGGATTCAATTCATATTATGGAGTGACTTAAAAGAAAACGGTCTCAAGGCATCCAAATCTCCATTGCACCTCGAGAACTATCTAGAAACGACTTCCTTATTTTGTGCTGACATCTTCTAAAACCTTTCTTTAACTTAACCCTATTAGTACTTGGCTTTTGGGGGGCTCTTTAATACTGGGGGGGACGGATTCCGACCCCTCCATAGCTTTTGACTCAATAATCCGGTAACCATGGCAACGGAAACAAATATTTTCAAAAATAAACAACATGATCCTATTACCTATAAGATTGTAGGAAAACGCACAAAATTTCGGCTTAAAAGCTAAAGCGGTTTCGGAATTATTAATAAAAGTTCACCAGGGGTGGGGGGGGATCCCCTCCCCTCAGAACTAATAGGGTTAAATTAATAACTTCTATTAAAATTAATTTTTATTTTCTCCTCTTCATCGCATTTCTTATACACAACAACGTAGAGTACACTTTTAAAACCTTTTATTCTGCATCAGCATTTCTTCGTTATACTTGTCAGTGATTATCATATATGTGTCAGTCACATGATTATGAAGTAGTTTTCCTTTGCAGTTAGAACATGTCTTATTTACTTTACTTTACTATGCTGTCACGTAAGTTATAATTTAAAAAATTTATATTCAAAAATATAACGATACATTATATATTCACTTTTAGAAAATTAAAAATTAAGAACAAGACATTGACAGATGAACAGACGAACAAACAACAAGAAAGATAATGATCCCTACCAGGCACAAGGGTGATATCACCAGGAACCATTGTCTGAAATATTAAAAGTACTAGAATATATATGATTTAGGTAACTTACGGAAGAAGAAGAGAGAAAAAATTCATATTAATGACTCGTCAAAACATTTACTTTGTATAATGGAGGTGACATTACTTTATTATAGCTCATATTATAACGACACGCTTTTCTTTTTATAAGCACCTGTAACTTTCTGTTGAGCTTCAGCGTTGCTTACTTTTTTCACGTTTTGAGCCTGAAGTGGTACTTAGATGGTGCTTATTGAATTATCGAAACGCTTTATCTAAAATTAAAGGAATAACTTTGGTTTCTATTAGAAAATAGGGATCCAAACACCGGAAAGGAAAACAAAGCATAATTCATGATGAACAAAAATAGTTTTTCATTTTCTTAACAGACAGTAAGTGGCGCAATGCTGTCAGAAACGAAGGTAATATTAACTTCCCCACTGACTTCTTTATCCACGAATTCATCCTGGGTAACGCTTTCATCATTGACAGAAAACAGCACATCATTATACAAAATCAACTTCACCCGTGTCTTCCTCGTTATCAGTAAAGAACTCAACATCATTCGCAGTGACGATCGATCTCATCATCAGGGGAATGACTCTCATCACATCCATTTATGAGTGGAACTTTATCTACTGGGCCCATTCACCTTGAGACTGGAGGTGGTGCTTAGCTGTTGCTTATTTATTTGGCAAATTTCCAGCTAGTGGTGCTTATAAAAGCGTTGCTTATAGAAAGAAAAGCGTGTATCACTACAATACAGTACAAGGTTTACGATTGTTCAATGGTAATAAAGGAATATTATTAATATGGAGACTGTCAAAGAGTATAAGTTGTTGTGGGGAATAATTAGGGCAATGCAGCAGGAAATGTTTGTTTGTTTCAATGGCATTCATACCGCATAAGCAGATTGAGGTTATAGTATTTTGGAATTTATGTCGAAATTTATGTTCGCGAAGGTGACTGAGACCAAGACGAAGTCTGGTTAGTAATTTAAGTCCACGAGGATGGCGCACGTAATATATAGGTGATGCTTTAGGACATATAAATTTGAGTAGAGACCGCTTAATTTTATAATAAAAGGATAATCTCCGAATCCATCTTCTATCTTTTAAACTTTCTAATCCTAACAAATAACTAAGTGTTCCAGGTCTTTTTTGCTATGTCTGACTGGTACATTTATAGTGACCTCTCTCTCTCTCCATATATACGTCCTTGCAGTTTGCCAAAAGACAAACCTCTATTGACATACATTCACTGAGATTTATCGTTGAGCTGTAGCACAGTAGCAGTGGGTTGGACTTGCAATCTAGAGTTACGAGTTCTGTCCTATCCACATCACAGTACGGAGGACTACATAGCTCATGTTTATATATGTTTGTGTAAACGCCACTAGTGATGCCTGTTATGCAATATGCGAATGTGATCATGTGGTACAGTATTATGAAATGTGCATGTTTGTAAAGCTCTCAGAGCTGAAAGCTTAATAAAAGGCACATTATTCTCCTTGATGACGTCATAACACCCCAAATCTTTTGGATCAGTTTGTTACGTTTGACTGCTTTAATTTCCGAAACACATTTTTTAGAGAACCCTCCACCTCAGATGCCCAGGACCACACGATTCTCAGACACGCATTTGATTTCTGTAATATAATTTTTCTTGTATATCTCAAGCTGCTGGGCTAATGTGTAATTACTTTTAATGTATGTCCATGAAAATGTCCATAAAATTTAGTCGTGTGATTGATTTGTGTTACTTGAAACCACCTTTTCAAGTTAATATCTGGAGAAACTGGCAAGTTAATATCTTGGATATTGTATTTTTTTTAAATGACAATAGAACAGGTCAATTCGCACTACACTGACTATGAAATTGGTTTACAGCAGCAAAGCGTTGCGAAACAGGTTAATGGAGCTATACCATGGTGATTACGAGTTATTCCTGTCACATGTGCGGAGGATCTTCACAAACTCCATATATCATATATCATGTTTTTGTATGCGCAGTTATGCAGTATGAGAATAAGTAGTCCTCTGCGAACCCTAATAAGCACGGGACATAATGGACATAACGGGACATAATGGACCGCGGCTTATTAATCAACCATAATTTTTCTCCTTTAGTGTAATTGACTTGAAATGGTGTTATTTTCCTCATTTTTATCTGGTAACTCTATGATTTTATCCCCAAAATAATATATGGAGTTTTCCATGGACCATCTATTGTTTTCAGGGGGTTATACCGAAGAAAAGGTTTTTAATTTAAAAGATACATATATCGTGAACGTAAAATTGGATTAATCTACATACCAGGCTAGCATTTGTAATTTCCAGACCAGAATTTATTATTGTAATGTAATGATATCATACAGGGTCCGATGACGTCATAGATGTCAATTGATAGTCAATAAATAGAGTTAAGGCCTCCGGCTACCCTGTTTTATTATCAAACAATAAACAGTTTGGGAAACATTAACGGGGGTTAATGTTTGACATGTTAGATATGAATAAATTGTACATGAATATTTGTATAAAAATAATATGGACAAAGTTTATATCATGAAGTGGTTAAAACGACAAACGACGAAATGATTTGTCAATGGAAGAACATGTACAAGACATAGGTTTCTGTGTACAAATGAATCTATAAATATATAAGAAAAAACAGAATATATGTTTAAAATATAAATAAATAAACTTAATAATTTAAGAACAGCTTCATTTTGCTACCAGGACCAAATTCATCATTTCACTGGAGTCGCTCTATTTTCCAGCATTGACACACATTTACAACATCTTTCCTAGAATACCTTCTTTTTTTCATCTAGTTAATACGGGTTGGTCTGCTTTCCATATAAAAAATCATCTTGGTGAAGCTGGTTGAAGAAGTTCCATAAAGCGAACACATTCAGCCGAGCCATCACGGAACAAATGGTATGGAATGAGTAAACAGATGTTGATATTTACGCTGGCCGTACGTCTATATTTACTTTTTTGAAGAGGTGAAACAAGATTTCAAACAACACGACACGAGCCCGGAGTTATAACCAAACTTGTACCACGTGTTGCTCCTTGCGATAATTTCCACCTTTTTAAGGATACTAAACGTGTACAAGAGCATCATTTGTTAAGAAACTAGTGGTGGCTTTTAAAACCTTCTGGTCAGTATTCGGTATTTTCAAATTATAATCGGTTTTCTGGTGACTTAGTAAGGTCATATATGGCTATAGAGATATATGATCTTACTAAGTTTCCTCACACAGGATAGATACTTAACAATCCAGTTGTTTAAGATTTTAATGCCTATATATTTCCTGTTTATTATAAGCTAGTTACTGGAAAACTTTCCAATTTTATAAAGGACATGGGTACCATCTAGCCAGCTTTTATAAAGGACCTGGTTACCATCTAACCAGCTTTTATAAAGGACCTGGGTATCATCTAGCCAGATTTTACAAACCTTATATTGTCAATAATTAGCTCCCTGTGAAAAACAAAATTTAAAACGAAATGAGTAATGTATTTGACTCATTTCCGGGGACATTAAAATGTAAACAACGCTTTTTGGTTTGTTGTTTTGTTTGTTATTTTATTTTTTTGTTTTATGATCGTCTTAAAATATGTGGACAAAGTGCCAAAACTGCCAAAATGGTATTCCATAAGAGATGCTAAAGTGTCCAAAAATATATAGATAATGCTAAGTCCTTTTTGTCTATTAATAACTTACGGCGCTCGGATCTTTGCTAATTTCGTACAGAAATCAATATTTGTTTAATAGTTGTTGAACAATGTTGAACAAGGAGTGGTACCTTGCTTTCCACAGAATTTGGACCATCAGGGCTATTGTGACGTAATGAAACGCACAATTCAGTGAAACAAGGTCACATTATGAGATATTTCAATACATGGCCATTTATGATCCTAGCCAGCACCTAGCCCCATTCTCGTTTTTTGAACACTTAAATGGAATAGATCTAAACTTGAACGGGGGCCTAAAACTCCAAAAGTCCAATATATTATGACCAGAATTGTAGAACACACAATTATTTTTAGTCATTAATTATTGCGTCATATTTGTTGATGGTGTTGACTTTTAACCGTATATAATGTCTGGTGTCCCCAGAAATTATCCAAATTTATATTCATTTCTTTGATGTTTTGCTATTTCTAGGGGTGTTAATAATTGGAAATAAAAGGAAAAGTTGGTAAACTTTGACAATTCCCCCTAATCTGTCATAAAATTATAAGGGTTACTATTAGGAAATTTAAAAAGCCAGGAGGTGTATCCAGGCATTATAGGGTTAAACACGCCGCTAGACATTGGGTTAATAAAATATTCTAATGGACATGAAAAAGCAAGAAATAGTAAATAGAACTAACTACAAAAGGTTGTCTTATGAAATAAACATCGTTCATTACGTGAGAAATATTAAGCAAACAAACACACAAACACGCTTGTCCTATTGTTATTGTGAAGTTACTGAGTAAAACACACATCACATTAAGTTAATAAAAAATGACATAAGTGGAATATTTTCAAATTATTTCTAAAAAATTCTACTGAAAGTGAAAAAGAAAAATATAGAAAATAGAACAAAAAACAAACTTGTCTTATGAATAACGTGTTTAACCGTTTTAATAAAATATTGCTGAATTTTTATAGTGAATTCCTCAATGGAATAAATTCAAATAATCCTCACTTAAAAGTGTTGAAAATTCGACTAGAAATCAAGATCTTCCATTCAATAATTGTAGACTAATATTATCTATTCAATTCGCTGGCTTTCTTACAGCAATCAGATTAGGATTTCCAGATGAAGGAAGAGAAACGGTTTGGAATTTTTCATCTCTTCGTTCGATAGCTATTCAATGGATCACAGACGTTTGAAAACTGATAATTTGGGAAAGGCGGTTCTTGTTACAAATGCAAAGTTTCAACATAACACAAAGAGTAAGTAGATTATATGGAATAACTTTGTAGTTGAACCGGATTTAAGATTATTTTCAGAGTTCAGCACGGAGGAGACCTTTACAAACACATACATGATACAGTACTGCACTACAGGAGTACATTCAAATAATTTGAACTAGTAGCCTCTGGATTTTGAGTCCAAGCCGCTAGCTCTATGTGGAACAGTAGCACAGTGATAGCGAGTAGTACGAAAGCAGCCAACGGAGGTGTTCTAGGAAACAGGTGTTCTGGAGGTGCGTCAGTCCTGAGAAATAGAGCTGTTCTAGAGAAAGATGAGTTTGGCTTTCCTAATAAAATGAGCTGTTCTAAATACCAGATTTCCCTTTCCTGGCAAAGTGAGGTGTTCTAAGAGAGAATAATGTCCCTCCTGGCCAATTGATCTGTACTAAGATTGGTATTTTATTTGAGTTCCTGGCAAATTGAGATGTTCTAAGTAAAAACTATCCTTTTCCTGGTAAATTGAGCTGTTCTACGAGAAATAATGTCCTTCCTGGCGAATTGAGCTGTTCTAAGAGAAGCAACCGAGTATTCTGGCAGAAAGAGGTGTTCTAAGGAGACTTCTTCTGTTCTTTTGGTTCCCTCACAAATCGTAAGTCTGCCAGCAGATAAGAACACCTATTTTCTTAGAACAGCTCCATTGGCTGTTTCGGTAGGTAACCACGGCACAGTGTCCAGGACGTCTTTTTCGTAAAATCCATATGTCATGTTTATATATATTTGTGTACGTCACAAGTGATGATTGTAATGCAATATGGGAATGTTCTTCTGTGGTGAAGTATTGTGAAACGTATGTTAGAAATATAATGTAAAATACATTTGTTAAAAGCTGATTTGGTTCTTCATCAAATAATAAAGGTTTCCAAAGGGAAGTTTAATATAACCGAGGTGTACTTAAAGGTTAACCATTCCAATGTTTAATATAACCGAGGTGTACTTAAAGGTTAACCATTTGGTTTCCGTTTTTCATATAAATTGACAGAAATCTTTAGTTTCAATCGGGAAAGGTCTACTGTATATTATTGGAAGGATAGTTATAAACAAAAACTTATAAATACTTTTATAAACATGAAAAAACCTTCACAAGAAACTTATAAATACTGTCTTGAAACATGAAACAACCTTTATCAGGAGCTTATAAATACTGTCTTGAAGCATGAAACAACATTAAACGTTTTGCTTGGCAGAGAGTGACAATGACTGATTAAATGTATTAAATCCAAATGGTTCATCTTGTCGATTTCACTTTTTCTTATAAAATTATCTAAGAAAATTCCAACGTGCACGTGCACGTGCGTATTCTAAGACGTATAACACGCTGTTGATATCTACCCATATAACGTTGTTTCACGTTTCAAGAGAGTATTTATAAGCTTTCAATACAGAACAAACAAGAAGTATCTTACCAAGGATCTTACTTAATGTTTCGTCGTCTCTGTCCCCAACATGAAATTCCATTCATCAATCCACACACAATATATCATATAAATTATCATGTCGCGAAAAAATGATGATTTATATTGGGTGATATTCAGACTTGATGATAAACTTAATTTCTAATAAGTATACTAACCACCAGTAAAATGGTTATAAGAGAGGCCTCGGGACAAGGTGGTTAATGATGGGAGATAATCGATGCGCGGTTAACGTGGAAGATCGTTTGCACAAGATGATAAATTATACCATATATTGATTTGATGTGTCAAAACAAGTTATTATATTGCGGCGAAATACTCACTCTATATAAATTTTATAAAAAGGAAGATTTAAAGTAACTCATAATCTACCTCCTAAACAAATGCACAAGACCTAAGCAGCCAGCGAAGTTGTTTTATTAAATTTGAGCGGTTCTATCTGGGCGGGCATTTTGTCGCGAGGCGGTAAAAATTCCAAATAACTGTAAAAATTATACTGGTTTGCGACATCCTTTTGTATGTTGCTCAAACTCGTATTTTCACTGACATTACTTTTATGGATACAAAGAGTCCTATTAAAATATTCAGAAATTGGTTTTTGCAATGAATCTTGTCGGGATGGACCGAAAGCTTTTTGTGTTGACATAATGGCGGACGGTTGTGTTGTAACTGAGCTGAGATGAATTAAAGTTTTAATCGTGGGATATGTGGAAATAT
>JANTOQ010168924.1:0-14677 GCA_027564595.1 Bythotiara depressa | reverse complement strand
AGTGAAATAGTTGGTTCCTGGTTGGATAATTATGTATGTATGTAGGTGAAATCTGCCCCAAAAAGCCTAGGCTGAATATGGTTAAAGAGTTGGAACTCTGTAAAGCAATCCATCCATGAAACATACATCCTAAATTCAAACTTTTGGTAGATTGATCCCATCAGTTTAATCAGAAAATAAAAGGAAATAAAAAGGCTTTCTAACACTATATCTGCTCATTTTGTAGTTAGACACTGTTAGGAAGGGTATCTGAGTCTTTATGTATAGTCATGTCTGCTTCACCAGCTTACAACTTTTACGAAGCCCCTTGTCTGAACTATGTTTGCATGGAAAATGGATAATAAATGAATGTACAATAATGGGAACAATTTTTGTTCCCAGGCCATTTAACTATCTTACTGCCATCCTCCATATCAAAAAGGAAAGAAAGCACCAGGAAGAGGTTTAGTTTGGCAGCCATATTTACTTGTTTTGTGATTTATTTATCTATATTTATGTAAATATCATCATCGGGCTTTGAAATTTGACGTGAATCCATGAATCTGACTCACGCTAACTGTAATCATTGATACGTTGATACGTCAGGCTAAAAGTTCACCAGTTATGCTTTTACTATGTCATGCTGTGAATATTTTAAAAGTTCTGTAAAAAGTTTGACGACAAAATCGATAATTATTTTTTAATTAGCGTTTGTTCCGTAATTATTTTACCTTGCAACATGGACTCGTATTATAAACCCTGCAGTTCTTCATTTTTGTTATTTGATATCGTAATTAATAAATGCCATAATTCATCCAGTTTATGTGAATTTAAGAAATAATACTACAACTCTGATTCCTTTGGGTCTTTTTTGCTTCTTTCAAGTGCAAAAATTTGATTTATGTGACTAGAAAAAATGTAATACCTGGTTTCTATTACTCACAATACTATACTGACAGATCTTGTGAATAAAAAATATATACAGGCGCTAAAATCTTAATTATATATCAATTTAAGTTGATGCCAAATATTTTTTCTTAAATGCTGGTTACAAAAATGCACATGCTACTAAACAACAGCAGAAAGAAAATTTGAGGTGTAGTGCTGTTTAGTAAGCCTGTGGTAAGCCTGTATGAGAATCAGGCAGAACAATGAGTGGATTTTCTCTCTTCTGAAAAATTTGAAATAACTGACAGGTATATATGTAATGCCAGCTGGAATTTTTATCAGAATAAACTACGGTACTGTGAAAATGTTGCTTAACATTGTCAGGTTTTATGGCCGCTACTTTGGTTTCTAGCTTAAAAAAGCTGTCACAAGTGACTTGTTACGGCCGTAAAACAATGTTTTTCATAAAATTTATAGACTCGTGTGGGTTATCTACCAGTGCTGCTTATCTAAAATGTCTTCTTCCCTGAGTATCCATTATAAATTCTCTACACTGGACTCACAGTGGATTTGCGCAAACTTTCCAGTGTGAGTCTAATTAGACTTGTGAGTCTTGTTTTAGGTTTCTTGGGCCTTGAAAAATCAAAGAAATTAATTTGTGAGAGAACTAAAACTGAACATTGAAAAAGTTTAGATTTTAATTTTCTGACACTAGAGTTAGTTGTGGCAGACTACCAGACTGTATATTAATTTATATAGACTTGAGTCATGTTATCTAGCAGGTCACATTCCAGTCTGTAAAATATTAGGCCTACAGCTAATTTTGGTACCCATAGTCATTGATGGCTCTATTTCAACTGAGCAGCAGGGGCTGATCTCATGGAGGTGGTGCATTACAGCTAAGTACAGGGTGGTAATACCCTAAGCGGCATTAAGGGTGGTATTACCTGAAGCAGCATATAACACCATGCAGGGAGACTGATCCTATGGATTTGAGATCCATGTTGTTAGCACACCAAGTGGTCTCTGGGTGAAAGGTGTACTCCCAGAATGTCCCTTTTCTACCACCATCCTGGTTTTTCTTTGTCCCTACCTCAAGTCCTCACTGTTAATTCCAATATTGATGGTCACTTAGTAGGGTTGCATTTGTTTTTTTAGTTTATATAACATTACAACTAAGACGACACATTATAAGCATTCATATTCTGTACACTGAATAATAAAACATAAACAAGATGGCATCAACTTCTGAAAAGATTATCTCACAAGTCGTAAATACAGTGAAGTTTAAGAAAGTTGATGGAACATTTACTCTATTGACAAACAGAATGACATGGAACCCAGGATGTGGTGATGCTAAAAAGTTTACATGTTTATATTCAGAAATAAAAGGTATTTTTAAACAACTTGCATTTGTTTTTTTATTTATTTTTCAAATCTCAAATCTACAGAGAGACAAAGGTGCATTATATGTTTTATTTACTATAGCACTAATATGTCCCAAAGAAATTTCCCAAAGAAAGTATTGACTATTCATATTACCTAATATGAATGTTAATATTTTTATCACTGGAGTAATGTATACAAGCAAGAAAACATTTCATAAAATGTGCCCTTATTGCCCCACACGGACTACAATTATGTTTTTATTTAAGTGGGAATATGTTTCTTCTAACATAGATGTACATGCCGAAGGAGATCCCAAAATCATTTTGATCATTGTTTTATTATGAACTTTTGTTACAATTTTTGTGAAGTAACAAAAACTTTGAATTTTGTCATCAGCCACGGTCAAATCTTGTTATGAAGGTCAGTTGTATGTAAACAAAACCTCTCTCTATAAACACCACTGTTACAGTTTTCACAATCTATTTTTTGCTGAAAATCCTCCTGTATATAATGCCTAGCTTCTTATAGTGTCTATTTTTTCTTGGTCTGCAAGTTGGCCATTGTTATTCAAGTTTGACTGTATGTAATTTAGGTGTGCTAATTAAATTTTAAATTTAATTTGATCTTAAAAAATCTTTGGAATATGATGGTTTATGCAATTAGTGAAAAATATTTGTACTAATCATATAGACATAACTTTAACTCCCTACAAGGATTATATATTAATCCAAACATATATTGTATATACTCTGACATTTCAAAATATTGCGTTTTAATTTTGTAAATTTAGTTGTTTAGTAAACTTTAATAAATGGTATAACGCCAGCACTTTTCCTGATTCTGAAGATAAGGTGTGATCATTTACGAACACTAACACTCTCCTGACATAAAATGTTTTAGTAGTTAGCCAGTAATATGAGCTAGTTCATTTTCCCGAAACCATTCATAAGTTAATGAATGCTTTTTCTGTAGACCTTTCTGTTTATTTTTTAATCATCTTTGCAGAATAAATTATTATTTTGATAAATTATGAAAATGCGAGTGCATGCAAAAAGCACTTGTCAGGAGACCAATAGGTAATCGGCAAGTAAGCTCTCATACTATAATTTATGTATTTGTTTATTTTCCTTTCAGTACAAAGGATCAGCCCTGAGACGAGTTCTAAAGTCCAGCTTCAGATAGTATTACATAGCGATACATCCTACAACTTTCATTTTTCAAATCTAAAAGGACGGAATGCTCAGTTGAAAGATAGGAATGAGGTCAAAGACTTGTTGGCCGAGTTGATACCTGCACACAGACATAAAGCAAACAAGGATTTAGAGGAGAAGAACAAGTAAGCCTGATCATTTGAATTTGGAACAGTAAACACTTCTTGAATAAATTTCACTGTTCAACAAGACTTTTAGTGAATTTTAAGAAGGGAGTCATACCATTTTGGGAATTCTGCTGGAATTGGTTTGATTCTTGTAATTTGGTATGGTTTTCGATTTGGTTGTAGAAACATAATCAAAATGATAGGAAGCTTTATGTTTAGTTAATTATATATTCATACTTTTTTCTTCCGTAAAATATTCAAGTTTTGCAGTAAAGCTGGCTTTATCCAGAGAAAATCATTTTAAGCAACATAACATTATAAATGTTTTTCTTTTAGAATATTCAAAGAAAAACCAGAGTTATATCAATTATACAAAGACCTAGTTGTTAGTGGAATAATTACAGCTGATGAGTTTTGGGAAAATCAAAAATTGGTAAGACTAATTATTGTGTTGTCCAACTAGTTAATTAAATATTTTGGATTAATTCCTAAAAACAGTTACTCTTGTTGGCCTAATTGTAAGGGTCTCTAATAGGGTGAGGTGGGGGGAACAATTTTAAATGCAGGCCCTATTACTTGGGGTGGGGTGAGAAAATCATAAAACACACAATAAGGGAGGTTCGAGTCTTTAAAACATTATGAAAATAGATCATGAAAAGCTAATTTAGTTTTAATTATAGTAGTTTTAATGAGAAGGGTTGGAAGATTGTTAAAACCAGAATTTGCATCCAATTTCCGTAGAATTCAAATGTGCATATGTGAACTGTAATATGCTAATTAACTCTTGATTCTATCCAAGTGTACTCCATACTTAAAAAGCATTTTTAAGCTTCTGACAAAAATATCACATTATAAAAACATTTAAAAAGTATTTTTAACCCCTAACATACAAATCACTTAAATAAAAACACTAAAAATGGATTTATAAGCTTCTGACAAACATATTGCTTATAAAAACACTAAAAGAGTATTTATAAGCTTCTGACAATATTATATCACTTATAAAAACACTAAAAGAGTATTTATAAACTTCTGACAAATATTATATCACTTATAAAAACACTAAAAGAGTATTTATAAACTTCTGACAACCATTATATCACAAACACTAAAATACTATTATAGACTTCTGACAAATGTCATATCACATATAAAAACACTGTTTAAGTTTTAAATTAAATTTTTTTTTTTTCTAGCAATATCAAAATGTGGCTCCATTATTTTACAAGCATTACATCTGTATTCATTGTTGCAATTCAAAATAAAGAATGGTTTCCATAGTGATGTGTTGCATTGGATATATATGATAGACAAGTATTTTTGCTTTCCTCTTATGTTGTAATAAAACCATTAGTCGTTTGGGTCAAAAGGAAGTAGAGAATAATGTTAGTAGAAAAGATCATTGTTACTGGCGTTAAAATAATAGAAACCACATTTATATAAAGAAACGTGGTTATAATAAACAGGTTATCTAGATGCTGAGCACATCCCTATGAACCAGAAGTAAATGGTAAAGGGAAAACCATTTATCTTTTTCAAAATTCAAATTTTTTCTTTCTAGAATTTTACCAGTGAAGAAACTCCTTTCCAGAAATTAATAAAAAATTTCAAGTTATGTTTTGTGAATAATATATTTCATACCTTAAAAGTCAATAAATAGTATGTTTATACTTAAAATGTTTATATTCATGTGTGGCCATCAGAAGTCAATAAGTAAGGTTAAAACTTTCTTAAATTTAAGTACATGCAGTCACAGCCGCATTTTTTCACGAAAAAAATAATTTCTTTAAACAAGTGTAGATGCTGCAATAATTATACTTTGACGCTAAAACTTTTAAGATTTATGTAATATGAAATCAATCAAAGTGTAACTGATTTGCAAATTTTGATTATATTATTTGTTGAAAGGAGTGTTGCAGGATTTTAAAACATGTTTACAGTAGTCAGAAAATCATTGTAACAGCCATAAAAGTCACACACAATAAATGTCTAAAGCCTGAAAATCATACTAATGGCCGTAAAAAGTCATTTCTGATAACTTTTGAAAGTTGTAACATTTGCTGTAAAAGCATGATACATACTGACATAAAAGAACATTTTGTTTCATTAAAACATGCTTTTACAGCTATTTCACGTGCTATGAATTTCACGTGCTACGAATGAAGATTTCTTATGTTAAACAACTCTTTTACAACAATTTTACATGGAACAAACAAAGATTTCTTACTTTAAAAAATGGTTTTACAGCAATTTTACGTTTTAATAATGAAGATTTCTTATGCTTAAAAACTATTTTACTGCAATTTTACGTTTCACAAATGAAGATTTCTCATGTTGAAAAAGTGTTTTGCCACGATTTTACATGACAAGAACGAAGATTGTTTATAGGCAAGCAGTTTACAACTGCAGAGCAATCTTGTTACAGATTTTGTGGAATCTCTCTAATGACAAGTCTGAATCCAATACTGCTCATAAAGATTTCAAATGAGACATGAAATTAAATTTCCCTTACTTCTTTATGGTAACTGTTTACAGTATGAACAAGAATCAGTAAATATAATGAAGTTTGTCCATGTTTGATAAGCCTGTTAGTATGCCAATTACTTACTAGTGTCAAGTATTGTTTGTTAACATGGTAATACAAGGAAATGTCAGGAACTTTAATGAGAGTAGAAGCTGACATTCATTGCAATAACAATAACAATATATTTAATAAACGATTTTCCCTTTTATTTAAAGTAACTAGCCCCCTGGAAAAAACCAAAACAGCAAAGAAAATATGTTTTGATTCATTCTGAGGACACCAGAAACTAAAATGTTAAAATTTTGGTTAGGACTGGTTTGTTAGGTTATGTGTTAGGACATGTTATTAAGAAGAGAAATTTGGTAAGTAGTTAGTTTTTCACTAGAATGAAAATGTTACCTAATACATTATTAACTAACAACCTCCTTGCAATCAGCAATGACTCTATGCTTTTAATTCAGAATAAACCCACCACAGAAGCTGAGAAACAAGAGATAGGAATTGCATCAGGATTCCTGGTAAGTTAACCTTGTTTTTATATTTTAAGTCTGTAAGTATATGTGAAATGAAATAAGTCAATAAATAATTAATTTTTGATATTCCCCAAACAGGATTTATTTCTAAATGTATACCATGACTCAAGTTTATATACCAGTTAATATGACTCAAGTTTGTATACCAGTTAATATGACTCAAGTTTATATACCAGTTAATGGCGCTCTTATTTCTGTTGCAGTTGTTAGGAATAGTATCCAGGTCATTGTTTTAGTCTTGCTTCTGTTTTCATTATTTTATCAAAAGGAACCTGTGAAACACATTAATTGTATAACAACAAGAACTGCTGTGTGCTTGAAGATCAATAACTATGTTGGCATGTAATGAAGGAGACCATGTGGGAACTAGACGTTAAGTTTCTGAAAGTCCTCTGTGAAGTAATGTGAACCTTAAGACAGCACCAAAAGATGTGTTTTATAATTAAATTTTGATGGCAATGACTAATGCCTTATCAGGCATTGTGGAAACTGTAATTGTGCATTAAAAATAATCCTGTGGAAAAGAGCGAACAATATGTCACTGAAGGATGTGGCAAATAATTACATTTGGATGATAATTCTGTACATTTGCATGGCAATTCTGTAATTTTATCTTACCAAGTTCCCAGGTTTCACAGTAACTGTAAGATACATTTCCAGAAAAAGGAGGAGAGCAAACATGTAATGTGAACGGGCATGATTGATAATTACATTTGGATGAATGTCACAACGTCTTATTTTACCAAGTTTACAGGCTTCATGGTAATTGTCTTCTTGGTAATTGTTGTATGGTACACGTCTGGAAAAATCTCTGTGAAGGAGAGATAAAGACATGAGGTCACCAAAGGGTGTGGCATATAATTAAATTTTGGTCACCATTCAAGTTTTATCTTAACAAGTATCTAGGCTTCACGGTAACTATAAGATACATTTCTGAAAAAAGCCCCTGTGAAAGAGAGTGAATGTCATAACATCGCTGAAGGGCATGGCTGGTAGTTACATTTCATTTCCATGACAATACCATAATGTCTTATCTTACCAAGTTTCAGGCCTCTCTTGAAATGTGTAAAATAGCTGACACGAAGCACATGAAATGTGTGACATCATGAAAATGAGAAATTTGTCTTTGCTTGATTGCCTGGAATGCACATGGCATCTTTTAAAGATTGGAGCCTTACAGGCCATCAATCAACAACAAACATTAACTGTCACAAGTCTTGTTATGCCACATAATTTACAGTAAATGAACGTGACATGGAACTAACAATAAGCAATGTGTGCTTGACGGTCGTTGGCTCCCGAGACTTATGTGGTGGTGAATACGTAACAAGTAAAGAGACTGTTAACAACCAAGCATCTGATGCTGCTGATCTGAAAGATGCTTGCCCTGATTTTTAAAAATATAATGCTAATTTTAATAAAAGTCATGCTCAGGTTCACAAAGTTGAAAAACCTTACAAACTAGAGATTCAATCAAAAATAAATCTTTGAGGAAACTGAAAAATTTCTAACTGTGATATCTCCATATATGCCCTTGTATACTATAAGTCGATATCATGTATAATTCCAGCCCAAAAATATAGAGCACTAAAGTTGATTTTAGGACATGTCCAATGTATAAGTCAACTCTTTTTTTAACAGCACCAAAGTAATAACTTAATTATGTAAAAACTTGTCTTTCCGCAAAGGTCTTTCCACAAACCAACATGCATAGTAACCATCTTGTTTTAAATAAGTTATATTAACCCAAGTTGGCTCCCTGCTAAGTTTTTATGCTTGCCAAGTTGGCTAATTATACAAGTTAACAAAATAGCTAGCGACCGTTCTTTCACAAATAGCAATTCCACAGCAGCGCTTATGAGTTGAAAATTAAGTTCACAGCACTTTTAGCATGCTAAGATGTATAAAGGAAAAAGAGTTGAA
The DNA here is from genome assembly GCA_027564595.1 of Bythotiara depressa. Classification (NCBI taxonomy): domain Eukaryota; kingdom Metazoa; phylum Cnidaria; class Hydrozoa; order Anthoathecata; family Bythotiaridae; genus Bythotiara; species Bythotiara depressa. The sequence continues at coordinate 6,123 of JANTOQ010168924.1, read as the reverse complement.
AATTAAATTCAGGACACTTATTTATCACTTTACATAAGAAATTGGTAGGTTAAACTTTTAAAACTTTATTCTTTATCATGTTTTTAAGCTCCTCCTGAGTGTTTTTAAAAATAAAATTATATTGTTATTAAATTAAATGTTTTGTTATAGTTTTAAAAGTACAGTACATATAGACAGAAGAATATTAACTCCCGATTGTAATAATAGAATGCTTATTAGTGTATGTTATGCTTCTCTATTTCCTGAAACATAAAACTGTTTCAAATTGCTAGACCCAAGGGTTGTTATAAAAAGAAAAATATACATGTGCGACCTTTGAACCGTCTCATACCTCTACAAACAGGGGTATTTTTGTTAAAAAAGAAGTATATATGCACACGTGTGATGTTCATTCATATAAATGAATACAAACTTCAAAGGAAAATCACCTTATAAATTTACTCCTGTGATAGTTAATAAATTAAATGACCTGTTAAGGATAGTTAATTTCTGTTGTTTTTTATACACATACTTTCAGTAAAAATTATGTAAATGTTCATACGGCTCACGCTTGGAAAATAATACAATGATGGCATGCGTATTATGTATTTTAAGGAAGACAGTTCATTTAATAAGAGTTATTTATGACAAAGTTATGTGTAAAATGTTTGTGAACTTGTACCCCATGTATAAGTCAACCTCCCATTTTTACAATTAAATAAAAATGGTTCAGGGGTCGACATATACATGGGCATATATAGTAAACAATAACAAGAGATAAACTAAGTGTTTTGTTACCACAAATATTTATAGTAGGCTTTCAAAGAATTAAGTAAAAATTTTCTTCATTTTTATTAACCTACAACCATTGCCAGTGTGACTAAATACATAGGGTGCTTCTTAATTCACACTTGACTTAATTAATTTAAGATCATAGGTGATTAAGCCTATGTGCTTTCTTTGTACAGTTTGTCTGAGGACTGAGTTTAGTCTTTGCCTATTCTGCACCCTTATTAAAGCTTGTCTAAATTTAAATTTTACGAAGAATACAGAAATGAGAAGACTTCATTATTATCGTACTATTTACAGTGGAATGTGTGTCCCTACCAAGTTTCACTTCCACATAATTGCATCCATTCTTCTTGTTTGTAATGCTCTAAGACAAGGGAACCAGCCTGAAAAGTTTCAAAATTTCTGTGAATGGTTGCTTGTAGCTTCTATGCAATGAGAATTAAACATTGATAGTTTTTATTTTTATACTTAAATTACAATTGTACACTTCTCTTTCAATGTGGTAATAAATAAACAGTAAAATTAATTTTTGAGAAAACTGAAACCTTACAGAATTTAGTAACAAGAAGTGAGTAGTTTCTACTGGGTTGGATGCATTGAGTTTCAAAACTTAGCATAAGGTACATGTGTGATCAAGTGAGGGAGAAAATTAATTTTTGAGGAAACAGCAAAAAATGTATTTAAAAAGTTTGTATGAGATATTTTTAAGGTGAAACAATGATTACAATAGTTTTTTTTATTTTACTTTCTTGTTATTTCAGTGCTAGCATTACTTCAAAACCTGACGAAATAAAACCTTATGAAATAAAGACTTTGCCAAATGGGTATAACCTAAAATGACTAAAAGTAACAGGATTAATAGTATCTTATAAAGGGGGAACAGGCCCCGGCTTGCATGAAGAGCCATCAATCAATAAGTTAGTTTATTAAATCATTCTCACGAAGTTGAATACATCTCTTGTATTAGTACATGTACAAGTACAACATTTTGTGTATTAATACAACAAAGTTGTGCTTGCACAATTCTGTGAAAGAGATGCCCAAAATTATTAATGATGCCAGTTTACTTTAATGGCCATAATTTATGTGGATAGCCTCCATAATTTCAAGGATATAGCCTGTCTATTGCTTCCAGGCGTGATCACAATTGAAGACCTGTTCTTGTAGTTAAAGCTGCCATTTGATCTTCGGTAATTTCTATTTGGCTGTGCATGTGAAGCAGGAACTACTGCTCAATTGGACAACTTTGAAGTGAAATTGCCATCCACAGGTGGGACCAACACATAGGCATTATACAATATAGGTTTTAAGTAGCTAGTTTATAGATTACATCCATTCTACCCTATGAAGACACTTTCGTTGGGTTTATAAAGAGCTGCATTGCTCTTAATTTTCATTGTGGTACGACTGTTTCCTAGGCAGTCACCACTGTAAAACTAAGTTTGCATAATCTCCTTCCACTGTAAAACTAAGTTTGCATAATCTCCTTAAACATTTTTCCTAGGCAGACCTCAAGCCTGATATGCATGGCTGTAATGAACTAAGGTTCAACCTGACAGCAGATAGCATTGATTCCATATTCAAGATGTATCCTGCTGGTAAGTTTAAAGATTATTTTAATGTGTCTTATGAACACTAGCTATACTTTGAATATTCAGGGAAAATGTCTTTTTAAAATTTTCAAAAAATCTTGTCTTGTTCATCAACTATGAACATAGCAGTTTTAAGTTATTTTTAATATATAATACTTGTATATTATTTTATTGTTATATTGTTGTGTTTTTTTCTCATTATTATTAAAATAGAATGCTTTCAATTTTCAGTTAACAAGAAAATTGCTTATCTCAGTTATTGTTTATAAGCCCATGATAAACGTATCCATGCATACCACCAATCAAACAACTACCCTACCCCACCCCACCCCAAACACCCACCCACCCACACTTATCCAACTCTCATTTTAGTGATACCTTCCGGATCAGAGGGAGGTAAAAATAATATTTTTTGATAAGTAGTAATACATAAGCATTTTTTTAAAATGCTTATCTTCGTTTTAAAAAAACATGCATATCTTCAAGAAAAATAATTATGTAAACAAATATTAACATGGATGCTACAAAGTGATATTAACTCTTTAATTCATAGTATTCCCAGAAAGGAATCAAATCATTGGTCATTTCTTTGCTACTTTGCTTTTTCCAGGGGGTAAGTTATTGGAAATATAGTGTAAAATAAATTTGGTCTAAGTTGATAAGGCCCCTTGTTCCTTATAAAATTATAAACGTTTCCAATGGGAATATCAATATAACCAGCTGGTATGCTTATATATTAAAGTGTTAACGAATGTGTTGCTTTTTGTAGCTGATTTATTTATATAGTACCCAGAAGCTCATATAGTTACACTTAAAGTATTCAACACTATACAATTAGATGAACAATGAGCTTTCAAGAAAAAATTTAATCATTTTAGCTAACACCCATTTTGCAGGTAAGATTTTAAAGAAATGCTAGTATTGAAATAGCGAGAAAGTAAAATGAAAAACTAGTTACTTCAAAATCTTACAAACTTTGTTAATACATTTTGTGCTGTTTCCTCAAACATTTATCTGTTTTTTTTTATCCCAAGAAAAGTTAGTAATAAATGTGGCATGTATTTGTTCCATAATAAATTGTCTTTTTCTTTATAGTGAAAAAAAGATATGTGGATACAGTCCCTAATGAGGTATGTATTGTAGAAATAAATAAGGTTTGTTGCAAGTATCATCTTCATATCATAGCCATACAGTAAGTGGAATGCATTTCTACAGAGTTACAGAGCAGTATGGATGGATCTGATGAAGGGTATCTTTTACTCATACTTCTCCTTCAAAAATGAAGGCATGACACTTGTGAGAAAGGTTGGTACGAAACCAAGATTTTGATTGCAAAAGAAAGAAAAATTTGGAGAATACCACTGCCTATGTTAACATCGTACCTCTACAGAGAGAAGATCCTCTTCTTGCAGTGATAATTTTTTTATCTGCCATTTTTAATTTTCCTATAAACAAAAAGCTAGACAAGATTAGTTGTTTCTTTAGTCTATTGAATTTATGGCAACTTCTGTTCTATTGGATAATTGGACAGACTTCAATGAACTGTGCCAAGAAAGCACAACGGCTTAATCATGTATGTTCCTCAGTAAAATATGTGTGGAAGTATATATAAAGATAAAGTATTTACTTTTATATAGTCACAATGCTTGTCTCACTATTATGTAAATTATTGTTGTTTTGCATGCTCTAATGAATATCTAATGGTAAGTGTTCAAGAGCTCACCTGAGCCCCTAAAAGACTCTAAAAATGTTTATATCAGCAGTTTTTATATGATTTGTTTAATTATTTGAAAGTCTCCTGAAGTATTGTAGTGACAAACAAATTATACTTGTAATTATTATACTTGTTATATTTGTTATACTTGTTATACTTGTTATTATCAAGATATTGCTAGTTGAAGTTTTTCAGTTTCCTCAAAAATTTATTTGTTCGATTGAATTTTATGTTCAAGTCTTATGTTTCCTTAAACTTCTGATGAAATAAGGTTGCCCGTTTTGTGAACTTGAGCATGAATTTTGTCAAGAGGACAGCTGTTTCAGCAATAATATGCTCTTTGTTTGGTGTCCAATATTGTGTTTCAAATACTCAGTGTGGTCATCTTTCAGATCAGAAGCAGATGTTCAGCTGTTAGTAGCCTCTTGTTAGATTTTTAAACTCCATATATATGTCTAAGGAGCCATCAATGTTTACAGACAGAGCACTTCTTGTTTTTATTTAAATTTTAAATACACAGGTCATTAATACAATAATTAAAAATTACTATCAATAACAAACTGTTTTACTATTTTAGATGACAGAAAAGGAGTTCTGGACGGAATTTTTTAAATCACAACATTTCCATCGTGATCGAATCCTAAAAACATCTGCATCTGCAAAAGATATATTTGGAGAACTGGCAAAGAAAGATGAGCAAGGTGTGTTATCAGTTCCCTCTGTTTTTAATTGTATACCCAGATAAGGGGCCATAATTTAAAAGGTATTTACTAGTTTAATGAGAGAGAACAATATAATAGTTTTTTATTGTTATTCTCAATTTTTTCTGTACAGTGTTTATAGTATAATATTTTACATCCTTTACACTACACCAATTCAGTTTATCTGAATTGAATGACCCTCTTATTATGCATATTAAGAACGCAATAATCCTAGTACAAAATCTGAATTACAGTTTCTGTTAAACATGTATAATTGAATAAAGATATACAACATATGTAAGATTGAACAACAGATGTAAGATTGAGTTTACTGTTGATTACTGTTGTATGTTTATAAAATGTTTATCATATATACAAAGAATATGTTGTAGTTCATAAACACAATTAAACAATGTTTCTCCTTTGCAGTTCTAGCAAATATTCGTTAACAGTAAGGCTAGCTACTAACATATAAAATTCTAAATGTGTGTGTGTTGTTTCTGAAGTAAACAATGTAGTTTTATGACTTTGTGTAAAACAATTATGATTATAAAAAGTAAACTAAAATTATAACAATTACTCAATCAAATATACATTTACTTCCAAGGACAATTTGAATAGGTGTAGCATCCTCCATTTTTTATATTTTTGTATTGCCGTGTCAAGATGTTTGAATTTTTTTTTCTAGATTTCTATGAGTCAAACTTGGATGTAATGTAGCAGTCTTGCAGCTTTTGTTGAATAATATATCAGTTCTCATTCATAACTACATTATATCTACATAACATGTAATAAGCCATGTCTTGATTTGTTTTTTTTATAGAACAGCTAAAAAAGACTGTAGAAGAATTCTTTGATCCCTTACTTGATTTTTCGTCAACACATCCCAATACAGAAGAAGTGAGTTCTATAAAATGTTATTTAAATCTTGCTACTGATTTGGAATGCAAGAGATTATTTTTTCACAAGTATGCAATATACAGAACAGATCAAGTTAGTGTGAATTGTATGGAAAATTATGGTCAGTGAATCAGGATATCAAATCTAGAGATTCTGAAGTCCAAATGAGATGGGATTATTTTCATTGGTTTCATTATTAAGCTTACACCTACATAAAGTGTAAATTTCAAGCAAAACAAAAATAAACAAACAGGCTTTTGAAGTCAATAGGTGATCAATTGCCATTTATAATTTGAGTAAGAGAGGGTCTAGTTTGACTTCAGGCATAAATAATTGAATCTGACAGAAGATCCCGTTCAAATGGAAATGACATTTTAGTTTTTCCCAAAAAGTGGTGTTTTGAGAAAAACATATCTAACTTTGTAAATGGTGAAGTATGAACTTA
>JANTOQ010168813.1:3902-14677 GCA_027564595.1 Bythotiara depressa | reverse complement strand
GCCCTTTTCCATTTATTGTTAACCTTAAAGTAACTTACATTAGATTGGGTCTGTATCTATTAATAATTGCACAAAAGGCTAAGCCACTCTTCCACGATGTAGACATATTTGTCACTTTTGCATTTGGATAATCCGCCGTCTGTTCTTTGCACCATATTAGAAGTGCATCTGGGTCGACTCCAGTGTTTTTCACTAAACAATAATAATAATATTAGCATGTAACACATTGTTATTCTATAGTAACTGACAAAAATATGCAACACATTACATTTACACAAGTAGTAGACTGATTAACACACAGCATTATACTCTACTCTGAAGGCAAAATTATTTTCAAATTCTTTGTTTCATCTAAAACATTTTAAAAACATTTCTAATTTATTTATGAAATGAGAAAAAAAGGACAATTTCCTAATTACTCCTCTTAGCAGAGTTCAAGTCAAGGCTGAGCCTTTACAAAAGAGAGCAAACGTAGTGGGGTAATGTGTTCAAAATACATTCATGGACACAAAAGTGTTTTGGAAAGACCCAGCCAGTCAAAAACCAAGATTAATTATCTCTTGCAGATTCATCGAACAGTTGCTCTAAATCTAGGTGAAAGCATTATTTTGTTACAAGTTGCTCCTAAACAAAATAACATTAATTTGATGAAAATAATTTTTTTGGCAGGAAATAAAGAATAATAATAATAAAAAATCTTACTACTTTTTAATCCTTTCAGGGGTTTTGATGCTTCCCTGTACTGTGGCTTTGCACTCTCAAAACTTTCCAAGTTGACAGGTCCATCAGACATATCCAGTAATTTTTTGCAATGTTCCTTACTCAATTTCCGTGCATTTAAATTCAAGTACCTACAGGAATAACAAATAACAAAATGGTTAAATTAGGAATATAATAATAATAATTTAATAATAAATATAATATAATAAGTTAAGAATATATCATATCATATAATAAAACATTCCTTTGGACATGGACAATTTATAGAACGATTTAGACAGTGCGATTATTGTAAACAAGGCAACTTTAAAAATAATAGAACAATTTTGAAATGCAGATTAATAAAATGTAAACTCTTGTTACTGGACTATTCAATTTTATTATGAGTTTGCTTAGATCATGTTAGTTGGTTTATTTTGGTTATGAGGATTTGGTTATAACATTATTTTAGGTTCAATATGTTTTATGTTTGTTCTTATGGATTTGCGATCCCATATGTATTGGGGGATTTAATATTTTTATCCATGAACAATATTTTGAAATACACGTTCTGGAAAATTTCCTCAAAATAACACCTTACTCCTGTATGATGGTCAATGATGGTAGCATTTCCTTGGTTCACTAGGTGTAAATGCACACTGTAAAATTCTTGCAATGATACCATAGGATATGATGGTATGGAATCATAAGGTGACATTTGTGTCATCACGTTTCCAACTATTCCTGGTTTATCCTCAACTATAGTTACATGAAATCAACAAATCACAACGCCACAAATTCAAGTTGTGAATTCAAGAATTTAAGTGTTAATTTTTAAATTTTAAATGTTACTATTACTTGTTATCTTTATCAATTTTTGGTGAAATCAAAATCAAAATCATTATTTTTTATAAAACAGAATATTTACATATTTTCATATTTTTTTCAGGGTAATGTGTCAATGACAATGAACTTTATTGTTTAACAGGGATACAACATTTATAAATATTATAAAAGTTCAACTTTTTATGAAATTTCTCAAGATTAAAGAGCTTCAAAAATGAGGAACACCACTTTTTAAATTTTTTGAAAAACCTCTTGCCATTCTATACAATTTTAAAGTTGGAACATTTGGAGAATTACTTGCACTTAGCATCAATTCGAAGTATGAAGTTTTAGGGAGAATGGCACTAATTTCATTTATGATATCATGTGAGGAAAGAAAAACTGCTGAAATCATAACTGACATCTTCTGAAATATATACACGTAGAATTGTTGCTAAGAGCAAAATATGTTATGAATATGCCAAAGTTAAAATTGAATATCTCAAGAATTGAAAGAGCTTTTGTTTCATTCCTCATTTTTGAAGCTCTACATCCCTGAGAGGTTTCATAGAAAGTCAAACTTCCTCCTTTTATTACCTGGTTGCAGGATCAATAGAATATTTATCATGATGCCGTATCAAGGAGTCTGGTTTTGTTTGAGGAAGTAAATTAAAAATACTTTCACGCTCTTGAATCAAATCCAATGATTCACGACCTAATCCAAATCCTCTGATCATCCAGGCAGCATCCAAAGCCCCTAAAAATCCACGAGCACATCCAGATCCAGTAGGCCAAAATGGCTAAAATGTAAAATGATATAGTATGATACAATCTTACTTGATACATGTCTCACAAGCATTTTGTGTGAAAAGCAGTTAATTAATGAATTGAAGAAAACATCAAGATACAACTTACTCATTATGAATGTTTACATATTGAGTGAGGAATCTCACATTCTATTAAAAGATCTCTGAACCCAGAAATCAGTAAAATTTTAAGTTTTTTTTTTTGTAAGGAGTTTATTTCATGTCCTAACCCCATAATAAAATATATGTTTATACTTAAAATGTGATGTTCATGCAGCCCTGGGTACGAGGTTGCCATTTCAGAAATCATTTTACAACTATCTACAAGTACAGTTAACACTTTCTTAAATTTAAGTACAGGGAGTCAACATTCTCATTTTCACGAAAAAACTACATTCTAGAAGCTGCAATAATTATATTTTGATGCTAAAACATTTCAGATACTATGTTATTTTTATGGGTGAATTTGATTATGAAATCCATTTTTTCTAACAACAAAGTGTAACTGTTATGCAATTTTTGATGACATAATTTCTGGAAAGAAGTATAGGAAAACAATTATCAATGCCTTTAAAACAAAAAGATAAAAATACAGTTATATATATTAGCACAAAAGTAATGATTTGGGCTCGCATTCCAGATGTTATAGGTTTGAGTCCTATCACGGCAGAGTGCAAAGGACAAAATCCATAGGTCATGTGAAACCGATGAAAGTAATTACTTTTGCATAGGAGAGTGTTCTTTCATTATGATGCTTCATCATTCATAACACATATCAACTTTGCTTAGAATATTTATTGCCATGTTTACTTTTTACATTTGTATAATCTGTAAATGAGCAAATAGAAAGAACTATTTGCATCATGCCATTGAGTGACAAAGATACATATCAGAAAATAAACAATGTGGGGACACTCTGCATTCACATAAGTTTAAAATTATAAATAAAAAGTGCACGAAAATATTTTGAGGCCTCTAGATATCTAAAATTGAGTTTCCATATATGGACTGTCTGTCTGTCTTAAGTATTGAATGTCAACCTCAATCATTGATGCAATAAATAGAAAATAGGCATTCTGTGCCCATTTTATGTTGGCCTACTTTAACAAAATGTCTTACTTCAAGCAGTATATCGCCAGCAATACACATAAGTAGTCTTTTCCCCTTCCTTTCAAGGATTCTGGATGCACTTACAGCTTGATGTATTGATGTAAAATCAAACATTGCAACATCCTCCTTCCCATAATGGTTCAATGCAAATTCATGATGAGGCAGTTGGTATTTTGTGGAAAAATCTGCTGCCTGCCTTGCGTATTCCAGTAGAGCCCGGTGGCTTACATTGTCAGTTGATAGAAGTTTAAATACATCCTTACAATCCTAGAAATTGAATTTATAAAAGAATTTTGGTTATAATTATTAAATATAAGAAATAATTTAAATAATAAAAACAAAAAGATACTTGAATAAACATCAATTCTTTACATGTAGCAATTCAATTTTATATGTATTGTATCCATATTCACATTTACATGGGATATCCTCCTTAATGAAAAGTGAATTATTTTGAGGGTCCTGTAATTGAAGTCCTGAGATGGAGCTACGGAATTTGCTCTTTAGTGCTTCACACTTCACCTTTGCTCTACAAATCCAAAATATGCTCAATTTTTTGGGTAATATTATAAATCAGTAAAAATAATAAACAAATAAATGTACCTATATAAAGTGCACTCACTACTTGTTAATGAATATAAGAGAATCTTCCTATAAAGTTATGAAGTTGTAAAAGTTTTTATGGTAAAAACATCTGTGAAATAAATTATAAGCAAAATTTCTGAAGAAAATCTAAGCGAGAGGCAAAATAATTAACTTATTATTATTCAGTAATCTGTCATTTATAATTAAATTTCTATGTAGCCAGATAGAGACGAAGGATATGGAAGCTTTATCACTAATATACACAGTACAATAAATACAGTACATCCTAGATTATCCGAACTCTATGAGACCAAATAATATCTGAGTTGTTCGGATAATTAAGGCAAAGGATTTGGTTTGAAATACCTTTTATGGTAAAATGAAGTCTTTTGGAAAACTTAAAAAATTATAATAAATATATTGTATTGCGCTCAAAATATATGTTCGCATCCTTTATTTCTCATTTTTTCTTTAAAATTTGAATCACATAAAATTCTGTCATTCCACCCTGTTTGGATAACTGAGATTCAAATAATTGCGGTTGTATTGCCTATGATAACATCAAAATGGGAAAGTGAAACTATACCTGCTTTATAACTCCATTTTTAAGTAAACTTTGTTTTTTGGCAGTCATCACAAAATAATGAGTTTCATCTTTAAAATATACAATATTCTCAAGTTCTATACCAGTTTTATCAGTTAACTGTTGAAAGAATTCTTGATTGTAAATAAGAGCAACACCACTAATTTCCTCAACTCGAGCTTCTTGACTTGTGTGTTTATTGATAAAGTTACAGGTAATTGCAATGGCTAGCTTTCCACGAAATTCTTTACGCTTGAATTTTAAAGAATTATATTTTCCATCACATCCTACTATAGCATCAAATTCAAAGGAGTGCACAGGTGAAGATGTTGGCTTAAATTTTCCTCGCCAACCTTTACCTAAAATAACATATGAAAGAAATGAATGCCTTATTTGCTGATCTGCTGGTTCTGGGGCAGCATTTCTTAGTAGTACACTGTGAAAACGTTTTGAATTTTTCCAATATCTAAAACCTATCCGAAAAACAAAAGGTTAACACTTTCTAGATGGTGACGATAGATTTCGTTCCCGGAGGAACAGCAAACTATTTGGTTTTTATGTAGACATACGACAGATAGTCGTCAACTTTCACACTGCATGTTGGTTATAGACCCAATGAATGAGCTAATTAATGTTTTTATAACGATTTCAATACTGTATTTCTGTTAAAATTGCTTTTCTACCAACACCAGTTGTCCTATTTTATGACAAAAATGTTCGAAAAAGGCCTAATTTTTAGCAGTCTAGAAAGAGTTAAAGGCACTCATGACATAGACAAAATTACATAAATTTTTCCAGAACAAATTTACAGATGACAGGGATACCAGTTGTTTTCAATACTTTTGATTAAAATAATGAGAGCTTTTCTAGAGTAAAATGTTTTGTAGGAATTTTAATTTTGTGTGTTAATTTCTTTACGAAAAATAAAAAGACCAGTTCTGTGACAAATCCATTTATTGACGAAATTTTGAGTATGTCAAACACCCATTATCAAATCAAAATATATGGATTAAACATGTCTATTTAATAATAAAAATGAATCAGAGAGATTAAGTATAAGTATATACCAAATACATATCAGGTTGGGGTTAGGGCTATCTACATGCAGTACCACGTATTTTAGTGCAACGAGACATGACTGACTAACCGTAATTTCTATGGTGAAAATATGTAAATAAAACATTACCTTCAGCAGGTGCAATTAGTTCAGAAAACATAGTTTGACTATAAATCTGAACTCCCAACAGCAAACAAACTTTAACTAAAATACATTGCAACCTTCGAATATCTAGAAATGAAATGAAGGAAAGACATTGACCAAACATGCAAATACACACTATATATATTATATAATATTTAAAGCTATTCAAATTTTACAATGTCAGGTTGCTACGCAAATTTTAGAAATAAATTCCCTGACTTTTGCAATTTTTTGTCAAATTTGGTCATATTTCTTGGACTTTTTATACATTATACCAATAAAGAAATATAGCAGTAAAATATTGCCTTCAAATCAGAAAATATGCATTTAAATACTAACATATTATGAAAACCTATATTATCATTCTCTATAAGGTGATCATAAATACAAAAAAATATTTTTTTTATAACAAATTTTAAATATAAATTCCCTGACTTTTCCTGACCAGCCAGTAAAATAATGTAATGGAATTCCCTAATGTTTCCAGGTTTTCCCTGATTGTTTTTAAAAAACACTCTTTTTCAAGGTTTTACAGGATGCATGGAAACCCTGAATATATGCAAACTCTTATTGACCATGGATTTCCAATATTATATTAAAAACACTGTCTTACGATGAAAATTTCGATTCACATAGCAAAATCTACCATATAAAAATATTACAGACATGTCATTAACTACTGTTGCTTATTCTGGAAGAAAACGTTAGCCATAGTGACGGAACTTTTTAAAGGTTCTTGGATTGCCATGAAATACATTTCCTGGTCAATAATGAAAAGCAAAATCGATATAACCATTTATGGTTTTACATAGAAATATAAAACATATGAAAACTGTATATGAAAACAGATGTATTACCAAGCATATTAAGTATAAGTATCTGAGGATGATACAGAAAATGTTCCCCATATAATTCTTAGACAATTTAGTAATTTTCACATAACCTTTTACTTAAATCTTTTTCCTGGGCATGCCCAGATGTGCCCAATATTGGTATAAGTATGTAGTGTACATAGTTAATATTATTTTCTTATATATATTTTCTTTTGAGGTTTACACTACAGGTTTTGACTTTTGACTTACCATTTTCATACTTTTAGTAATCAGCATCCTGTTTTTTTATTATATATACATACAATTATTCTTATTCTGGAACTTCGGAACATTCTGGAAGTCTGGCATGTCTGAATATAAGACCTACTTGTGATTAGGTTGTGTGGGCCTGACCATACCATATTTATTGTGTACTGCATGCATGAAAAATATTAATACAAGTTTCATTCTTTGAGAAGAAAACCAAACATAACAGTATCTCTGAAATAGGTAACCAAGTAGAATTTCCATGAGCCCCTACTTTGTTTGTAAGTCTATTGGACAAATTAAACTGTAAGGTCTAAACAGTTTCTTTTATGCAACAAGTATAAAATATTACAAATACTTACTGATGTGATCAAGTGAACCAGCACAAAACTTTCCAAAGAATGACTTTACACCAAGGGCCTTTAGATCAACTATTAAAAATGGCCACAAATGTAAAACATTATTTCTTGAAAAAGAGTCTCTTTTTTCAACCACAATAACATGAGCACCAAGTAAGGCTGCTTCGACAGCAGTCCTCAGTCCAACCGGGCCAGCACCAATAATTAACACTTTTAACCTTGCACATGGTTTGTTCTTATAATCATTATGTTTGGTCTTTTTTTCAAGTTTACTAAACAAACTTTGGCATTTCCATGATTTTAGTTTTGACTTTATCAGACTGAAGGTAGTCTTATAATTTTTTGGATTAACATCTAATACATCACACAGTTTCAAAAATGCTTCCATGCTTGGCACAAAATCTGCCGCTGCAAGAAATCCATCATAGGCTTCTTCTGTTGGTGTTTTACAATAAGCTTCATCATCATCCATACTTATCTAGAAATACTGAAGAATTTAGTTATACAATAGATTTATATGTTAAATACATGGTGGCATTATGACACAGTGGTTGGTTACTAAGGTATGGACCCTTGTACCCAAAACCCATGTGTCTGCTTAAAATACTAAAAGTTAAAGCTAAATTTCCAATTGCTACATTTTCTTATGTGACATTCTTTTCTTGATTTTGAAAAAGAAATTGGTTAAAAGGTAGGCAGTTTCCAAACTTTTTTACGAGCTGCGTGGTTGAATATATACAAAGAAAAAACTAAAGAATAATTGCAATAAAATTACATGGAAATTATGCTTAACATTTGAGCTGTTAGGAATGTATATTTGCATAATATATACATGACTGGTATTTCTGTATCTTATTTATTATCCTTTCTCAAAGTTGTAAGATACAGAAATATCAGTCAATATAATGAAAAATGATATATATATTATATATATATATATACATATATACCACACAATCTTCAGATTAAATTTGCAGGCAAGCTGAAATTGTTCTAACATTATTTAAAAAAATAAAAAAATAAGTGGAACGTGTTGTTGGTTAAATAAATATTCACACTATCACAACATTTTGGTTTGTGACCACAAACAAACCTGTTATAAAGACAACCTGTCTACCAGGCCACTTTTTCTTTGTCCTTAATTATACTTACTTAATTGTTGTATACTTTATTATTAAAACATAATAAATAAACCATAATATATAATATATAATTGTGAAAAAAAAACTGGTTGTGATCATACCACGATCCCTTATCTACATAGTTCAGCTAACATACTCTTTTCACTTGGTAGAATTGTTTTGTCATTTTTTTTTTTCGTCTGCTTTTTACCACTTCCAAAAGGATTATGCCGATATTTTAACATTGTAAGTAGAAGCATTGTCAGACTATAAATGCGTAAAACGAGTTAGTTGGTTTAAAAAAGACTTTAATAATATTGCCTATTTTAGAAAAACCTTTTGTACAACTAACAATTCATTCATTTAGCACAAAAGATTATTATCATGTTGCACATCTGAAACTGTTTAATAAACAATATTAAAGTTGTTTAATTATTTTAACAACTGACTGCTTTTAAAATTATATACATAATTGGAAAGCACTTAAAAAACTACATAACATATGTAAAAATAGTAATTTTCATAAAAATTATCATTTTTCCATGGCTCTATACCTTAATGCAAATTATCAAGATTATTTGTATTAACTGTGGACTTGAGCCATGGGATTTAGTTGCTCGCATTTGTTCCTAAAAATATTTTCTAATGGCTGGGTCAATTGTTGTTGTGTTGTTCAGTTCACGTAAAATAAAAGAAGACAAATAAAATAATGTATACTCTAGTAGTAGCAAGCGTAAATTACTTTCAGCAAAAGAACATGAAGATATGACTGACAAAGAATATGATGAAAATAATGAAGAAATCACTCATTGGATTATAATGTAGTGTTTGAAAAGAGAATACAGATAATAAATACATATACTAACTCTCCTCCTTTTTGTTTTAATTGTTATTAGTGGTTTGTATTTATTGTTATTAGTATATTGCTGCATAGAAGAGCAACACACACTGCTGTATGGTAGAAGAGCAACACACACTGTTGTATGAACAAAATATGTCAAAATGAGCAATGTGCGTGTATCATTAATTCTTCAAAATATGTTAGTAATCTCTATTATAATGCATTGAATAATAGCGTTTAAAAGTAAAACTCAATAGAAATCTTTAACCTTCATTTAACTTCGTTAAAAACTTACGATTTTTTTTGGAAGTTTTGTCTTCTTTATCAAACCTCATTTACAAATCTTTAAGAGTTATTGCTTCACAAATGGATCCATTGAAAAGAGGGATCATTCATCTATAAAACCGTGTCAGCATTTTGGAGCTATGTTATGATTTAAAAAATGAGCGCTGTTTACAAAATCTAATGAGTTATATCATGATTGTTTTTTATAATCGTGGATATTTTTTAGTATATATTTTTTGAAATACTCAAAAGAAAGCAAATCTCTGACAAGGTTTTTTAGATATGCACATTGGGAGCATGTTGGTAAAGTCCCATGGAAGGTCACATATTAAAAAAAATGTGGACATGCTTATTTTTGTAAATGGGATGCGAGAAGTAAAACTGTCAATTTGTAAAAAAACACTCCGTTTTCTCTTTTACATAAAACTTGCTTCAATTAAAACTAATATAATCATAAAATTCAATCTTTAAGAAAAAACAAATAAAATATATACTTATATAAGGAGAACAGCACAAACCTTTTAATTTAAAAAATTGTGCTGTTTTCCATGCCTCCTACCTTAAAAACATTACTCCTAATTTGTGAATTAAAGAAGGTAATTCAGGTCTGGATACAAGGTTTCTGAGAAACTGCATTGTGATTGTAATAAAGCTTAGTGACATCTTTAGAAACAACTGGAAATAGTTTAAGTTTTATAACACAACACAAAAGCATGTCACATGGCTGGACATGCATAAAATTACACAACAAAGTAAGTAAATATATATAAAAACACTTATATGCAAGTGAGGCATCTCAGATCTTCTCTGTTTCAGACATTTTAAATTTAAACTTTTAGTTGCTTTGTAAGCAAATAAATACATCAATGAACTTTTATCACACTGCTCATATTAATTAGACAAACTGATTTGGTAGAGTTCTTTAAAACTTGATTGAGCATCTTATATGCATACAATTAACTATTAATCATTAATAGATGTGTCAAAACACGAATCCAACATATCCTTATCCTCTTAAATTCATTTTTAAACATGAAATTATTCCTTATTTATCAAAATACTTTGAAATAAAAAGAATTTAAATCTATAATTACGCATATTCAACAGGCTTTCTGTGATCACTGAACCATTTCTCACTTGTGTCACATATCACATGTTACTCACATTTAGTATAATAAAAATAAGGAAAGAAAGAGCAATAAAATAAAAGTGGTTTTTGATTATAATATCTTGAAATTAGGGGCAAAATTGGTACATTGAACTTGTCAAGCCTGTTACCTT
>JANTOQ010168701.1:0-24719 GCA_027564595.1 Bythotiara depressa | reverse complement strand
CTGGTGAGAGAGAGAGAGAGAGAGAGAGAGAGAGAGAGAGAGAGAGAGAGAGAGAGACCATTTGTCGGTACCTTTGTTGTTTGAAAGATCTACTCAAAGAGACGCTAAAATCGTATAGAAATCAAACGGATTTGATTTCGCATACGAGTTTTTTACTGTATCTTCATTAACATCTAATTAGTTTTTGCTCAAAAACAGACATTTTGTGGAAAGATTTCTATTTTTCGTCAAGAATGTTTATTTTTCAGCAAAAAAAAAGGAAAATCCACCTGCTAAAATAAAAATCCTAGAAAAATCGTAGCGTGTATACTCGCCTTTAGAAAGTATGAATAAACACCCACTTCGAAAGAAAGAAAGATAAAGAAAGGTGACGATGCCGTCTTCTGTCTCTTAAACTCTTCAGTTCCAATTCATTGTATAGTTCTTCACGTATGCCTCTTATTTCTGCGGTTATAGCTAGGGCTGCATTGTACTGTACAGATACAATATTTTGAGAAAAATAATTATTAAGCGGGTTATTATATATAATGTCGTCGTAATCTAAATATGGTCTAACGAGAGATTTGTAGGGATATAAGAGCGTACCAAGAGGTAAATACGGAGATGAGACCTATTCATTTATTAGACTTGCATATTTTCTCCTTCAGATGGCGAGTAAATATAAGCTTCTGATCAAGTATCATACCTATCATACGGAAGATATCATTTCCATTAAAGAATAATGTTGACAGACAATTTGGATAATTTTTTCCCCAAATTGTACTTCCACTGCTTGCTTGATGGATTGGATTAAAAGACATCTTCCATTGGCAGGCCTACTCAGCCTCAGCTATCCTTCAAAGATCACAATTATGCGCTTGGAAACACAAATTATCAGTTTTTATCGAGAAAAGCGATGTGTCATCAGCAAATATTATGAAGTTTGATTTTAGACCATTTATTAAGTCATTTATATATAAATAAGAAAAAATAAAGGAATAATATAGAACCTGATATAGAACCTTGCTGAACTCCAGATAATATAGCTTGCCAAAATGAAGTTTGACCATTCGCAACTACTCTCTGGAATCGATTAGATAAAATAATATTCAATAGGTTTAACAGATAAAAGGGATGAAAATAGTTCATCAACATATGAGAGGAGTGTTTCATAGTATCGGAAATTTATCTATTCTATTAGAAACATATAAAACATTGAAACTTATCTATCATATTAGAAACATATAAAAACATTGCTATTATTACGACATCCCGGGTTACAATTTCATTTCGCTAAATCGCAGAAATGGTGGAGGAAGTGGTTTTTGTGTATATTTATAACAAACCATTGAATAGAAAATAAGATTAGACTTAGTTCATGATGATATCGAATGTCTTTTGATTGAGATATATAAAAAAGATGCAAAGCGTGTTCTTGTTTGTAGAATATACCAACCCCTGATACTTTATCATATTTATCAAAGAATATCTACTATGCGTTTGAATCGATGCTATCAAAAGTCAACAAGAAGCGCTGTGTGCTTGAGAATTGATGTCCCTCAATGAAGGATGTACGTTGCGAGTTATATATTATTATTTTTTTTCTTTCTAAGCTTTCAGCTCAGAGAGCTTTACAACCACGCACATTGCACACCACTGCACAACAGGAGCATATTGCATTATAGGCATCACTTGTGGCGCACACGAACATATAAACATATATGACCTATATTTCTAGCGGAGAGGTCATCCTTCGCACTGTGGCGTGAATGGGAGTCGAACCAGCAACCCTTGGATTACAAGTTCAACTCGCTCACCACTCTGCCACAGCTCCATAGATATGAAATAGTATGTTGCCGTAGCAGGTCTTTATTATTGCTTGGTCACACGTGTTACGAGATTTAACTTGAAAACGTACATTGCCCTATATACTAAAGCCTATGACGTTTTGACATATTCCACCCAAAATAATTTTGAGGCACAGGGTAGACCGAGACTGTTTTATTTTTTATGATGTGTAATATGAGATAGAACTTTTCATATTAGGCCGAAATTTGAAGTTTGTTTTCATTAAAAATGTACTTCAGATATGGATTCTACTTAAAAAATTATGCGTATAGGGTATTTCTCAAGTTTTAAAATCCGAACAGATCCGATTTTACGGCGTTCGACCATATGCGTCAAATCCTTCTTATATTTCGATTTAGCAACCCAAGCCTCGTTATGATAAAGAGGCCTTGGTTACTGAATATTTTCTAACAGTTGATAACGCTAAAAAGATTTCTGTTCGTTTACTTTTTTATAAAGGAATCTCAATCAGTAATATGTTTTTCATTAATATGTACATAATGTGCTGGAAGAAAAGATGACGTAAAATTGCGCAATGATTTATGAATGGGATATTCCTTAATTTACTTACGAAATAATCCCATTAGTACGTACGTACGTACGTACTTCACGTTAAGTTGTGTAAAACGTATACCTAATTTTTCATTAATCATAATAACAATAAAAGAATGTTAATGAAATGTCATAAATATATTCCTTCGGGAGCATCCATAATTGACGTAAACTGGTCTTCGTTGTAGGGGCTAAAAAAAGATCGGTAGAGAGTTCCGGGCTTATTTCTACATTAATCTTAAAGAATGAGTATTTTCTTAAACATTCTGGCTACAGAACAGAGCCTTTCACAAGCGAAGACAAAACATTGACGAGCTCTGCAATCAATGAACAAGAAGCGCTGCGTACATATTAGTTCCAATGACATACTGGTTGTGTATCACAACACAACAATACTGATGTTATGTATAAAAAATGTTAGCAAAAGGTTTAGAATGGTTTTTATATTTTTTTCCACAATTGTTTTTCTCACCTTATCCTGACAAACGCCTATAGTAATTTGTTTTTGAAATTTTTAACAAATCTTCCAACATAAAAAATAGAAGTCACAAAATTTCAGCTTACTACTAGATGGTTAGAAGAGGGTATGACAAAAACTCCGAAAGGGGTGGCAAAATTACCCTTTAGTTACGGACACAAGTTACTCAGGTCATGGTCGTATAAGCGAGATGGACGTGTCACCCATTGTTTTAGATCAAAGAGTCCGCCGCTATTCACGAACTATCCATGTTGTCCGACGTATTTCAAATTCTCCCGTCTGACGGTAGAAAACCCAGTGAAAAGAGATTATTTACTTCCAACGTAACAACGCCTCGACGTATCATAAATCTGAATTTTTTCTATGTTACATAAACTTAAAATAAATTAAATAATACGAATTTTAGTAAATATTGCAGCAAAGCCATGAAACAAAAAATAAGTAGCCGACAAGAAGTGGGTTTTTTCGCTCTTCGTGTCTATTTACTTGGCTGTTGCAAGGAGCGTTGTGGCTGCAGTGCCAGTCTGACAAGTATTAAAAAAAAAAAATAAGGACAAATTTTAAGTGTTTTAAAAAATTACAGCATCTTTGAGGTAGGTTAAAATAATCGTTTTTAACTTGGTGTTTTGTCAGCCACTCAAAAATCACTTCAGCCAAACATGAGAAAGTTGGGCCCTTTTTTACTGTTTTACCCGACATGTCAGACTGCCAGTGTCTCGCTAGCGTTGTTTCAATCTTATGTGATGAGAGAATAAAAGTTGTCTGAGCAATCGAGATCGACCTATTCAACGATCTATTTTCAAAATACAGCGAACCGATACTGCATTGTTTTTATAAACAAATGACCATTAAAAACTTCTTTCACTTGGGAACAATTGACAGCACGCATAGGTCGTTCGTTTTATAATTGCGTTGCACGCCCATCTCGTTTATACGTCCATGCTCTGATAAATGTATTGAATTACACGATAAGACATACGTATTCAAATTCCTCATAAAATATGCCCATGCTGATAATTGCAATGCCATACACCAAACATACGTCAACGGTCAAATCCTTCTGAAATTCCCACGTGTCATGTCTCCCCTCGGGTTCATGCAAAAAATATAAATTTTCGCGCAATGATAAAGAATTGCTTGCTTAAATTGAATTTTTTACTAAAAAAGTTTTTTTTATTTTTATTGTATTTTGCCTTAATTATTACTTGCAGATAGTAACAACAGCAGCTGTCTTTAACATTTGTATAATTGAGTTAAACCTTTCGTCTAAATACTTTATTTTATTGTAATAACGTTTCAATTGTGAATTTATAATCACTAGTTTGTTTTGTCAACAGTAAAGTAAGAGATTATAATTGCTTATAGGTTTGTCGGTCCCCGTCGACTCATATCAGTGACCTGTGTCTTTGGGCTATCAACTTTCGTTGAAACTATTGTTTCAGTGGACAACTGAGTTCTAGTTTAAAATGTAAATAAAATTGGTAAAGCGATGACCGTTATGTGATTCAATATGGCTTTCTTTTCTGACCGTGTATATAGATACATGCAAAATTTGGTGCGAATCATTCAGGTTATACCAGTAACAGTTCTGAAACACTTGAGAAAACGTTTTGAAGAAATCTCAACATTGTTACAAGCAATACAAACTAACCTTGGATGTTGACAAATTTAACGACATAAAGGCCCTCGTACACTATAAACAAAATTTATATAAACATGCTTATATAAATATGTCTGTAAACCTTTTTATAATGTACGATCTCTATACACAGGCTTATAAACGACTTATAAATGTGTCGAATAGTAAACAAACTACCTGCTTATAAACATTTTTGAAATCAAATCAGTTTGATTTCAAAAAGGTTTACAGCGTTCAAATCGACTTAAATCTATAGAAATTTGTAGACGCATTGGCGCCAATGACTTAAATCTATAGAGATTTGTAGACGCATTGACGTCAATCATCCGGAGACAAAAGGATAGCACATGGCACTAATCATACAGAAGAAATTGAGGAGTCATACAGAAGAGAAAGAGGAGATTCAGTGAAGAGAGAAGAAAGCAAAAAAATGTTAACTAACACAGCCGCTGCTTTCCTCTTTCTTTCATCCATTTTTACTGACCAAACGAATTTTTAAAAATGTTTGTGAACATTTTTTATAAACATCTTATATTTGTTTATAATATTTATAAACGTATTTATATAAACATGTTTATATAACCTTTGATCAATAGTGTACGAGGGCCTTAAAGGCGTACTTCCACTAGAAAACCTTTCTTGTAGCAGGTACGTAATGTTTCTTTAAAAAAAGAAAAATATGCTGTGGAAGGAGGGTTCCTTCAGCATGCTACAATATTATGTCACATTTTGGCATAACTTTTTAGAGCTTCGGATTTATACCAAACCATTGGTATATATTTTTTTTCTCAAAACATTTTGTATTGTGATTGAGGATTAAATGCCTGAAAATTAACTGTAAACACCACTTGGACGAGATGTTGATTCATTTTCAATAACAACAAGTTGATTTTAAAGAAACGTATGTACAGAGATGTATATACCACGTGGCGTCGGCGTTGAAAATAAAAATAAACAAGAAAGCCGGGAGGCTTTAGAACTGGGGAAGCTTGGTGGCGCAACTGCAAGACGATCGATTTGATATGTCATAATAAAATTTATTTGCTTCATGTAATTGGACGAGAGAAATCAATTTTTTAAAGAAATATTTAAAGAAATATATATAACACAACTTTTTTTAAATGTTTAAATAGTTTTCTTCAATATATTTCAACACTATCACAACACGCAGATCATAAAACACTAACCGTAATGTACTAAATATGATTAAAGAATGAACAAAAAATCGAGAGATATAAATTAAGTTCTTTTGCAAATTTCTTAATTGTACTTTATAAGAATTCGACTACATATCTTTTACGTTGGTCATACAAAATTGAGTTGCCAAACGAATACCAAAAGTATCCACAATCGCTTTTAAAAATTAATTAAGACTTTCTTTACGTAAACTTAAAATATACTCCTTTGGCAATATAACCACGCATCATTCATTCTGCACAGGTTTTGAATCTAATTTTAGACTCGGGATAGTTGCCATAGAGAGTGTATATAAAGATATCTATATAATTCACAAAGTACTATTGTTTAACATAACTTCAAATGTGTACCTTATTATAGGTGTAGTAATTTTCGAGAATTTCGCGGAAAATTATATATTAGAATAACTAGTAAGTGAGGTTGCAGATTGTTTGTGGGAATGAGAGGGACATTATAAAACCACACAATAAATGTTTCATATGGCTTGTACAAACAAAAAATTTTTGTTGGATCTTTTAAATGTTTTTTAAACCTTGGGAAAATCGTTTATAGATATTTTATTTGAAAACTATAGAAAATAATACCATTGATGTTTAAATGCTCTCTATACAGTTTTTCAAGAGCTTTCTGATGTTATAATTATTTTTTATATAAATGACAGCCTCAAAATTTTGCTATTTTTACGAGCTTATACAAATCCCTTACATGTTTCAAGAAAACCTGTCATATCTTGTGAATGAAGCAAAATTAGACAATCCGAAAAAGTCAATATTATTTCCTAAGCCCTGTAGAAACTGTTGGATATAGTTTTAGGATGTCCCCAAATTTACACACTTAACCCCTAAACTGTTTGAGAAAGATTTATATCTGCAAAAATACAAAAAAGCTACATCTAAAATTTCGTTACGGATAAAAATATCAAGTGGGAATAATTTTTCTCTCAAGCAGGACTTTAAGTTTGTCATGAATGTTGTACAATGAATGAGGTAAAATAAATTTGGACGGTTAATTTTCGAACAATGGATAAAAAATAGGTAACTAGAATATATATTTACTTTTCCCCTTCTCTTGTATTCGGGAATTCTCAAAATCATTTCACACTTTGCAATTATATCATATTTACTTAGAAAATGCCATTTATTGCACATAATAATAACATAAGGTAACAATAAGTAAGCCGAACATGCAAGGAATTTCAGGTCCCCCGAGCATGTCAAGAACTGCTTGTACTATCCACTCAAAGGTGGGGGTATCACGTCTGCCAGAAGCTCCTTGTAGCCAGATTTTCATGTAAAAATTCACAAGTACTTAAGTACATACAGTAAGTGTCAACAGTGACATAAGTACAATATATGCAACATTGTAAACAACGTTTCAGGGTACAATTTAAGAACAAAAATAATTTTACGAGTTTACAAACCAACCTTTTCTGCATCTCTACAAAAGTACAAGCTAGCTACTGTAGCTATAAAACAAAACTACCATCCAAAAAGGTCAGTAATTAAGCCAAAAACGTTACAAACCAATAACGACGTGGGTAGCTAACTACATACGTAGCTAGCCTTACCCTAAAAAACAGTACCAAGACACTAGTCAGCTAGCTCTAAATATTTTTAAAAGACACATACACATAGTTACTAACTCAATCCTAGCTTAAAAATAGAAATTTTTTTTGCGATAAGCGAATTGCAGCTAAAATGTCAACAATGTGCATACTATTTCCTTCAAAAACACTCTTTTCGGGTAGTTAGGTAGCTCTAAAGGGTTAAAAGTTACTATATGCGAGAGATAAGTGAAAAGACAGCTCACCATTGGGTAAAAAAATGGCCATAGAGGGTTTCTAGGTAAAACGCTAAATCTTTCTGTAGGTTAGCTAGCTCCAAATTATACGAAACTTTCCAGGATGTTAGCTCACATGTTGCTCTCACTACTACAACAATCTAAGGTGATATAAATAAGGATAACAGAGCGAAATAAAAGCGTTTCGACAGCGACAAAGTTTAGCTAGCTAACCTCTTAAATGTGAGGCTATTTTTGGTAAAAGTTCACTCCATTTTCTCAGACGTCGACTGTGATTGGTTGCTCCACCTTCCAACTACTGAAAAAAATTAACTTTACTCCAAATTCAGCAGTATTTTTTGAGATTAAGACTTCACTTAACCCCACAGGTGAGTGACATGTAAAACGGCAGTTTTCGGGAAATTTCTCGAATTCTTTAGCTAGCTAACCAAAATGACTTCATGGTTTCAATAAATATAACTAGTCTAATCTACTAAATATAAAACGGGAAGTCTAACAGCTTAGAAACAGCTAAATAAGAACAGCAATACTGCGGCGGCCACCCTATATTTTTGGTGCTGGTAAAGATCGGTAAATATCTCAACGATTTCTTGCGCTACAGCAGCTTAGATCTTTTCAACACACGTAGCTGAACTATTGCTTTGTCGGATTATAAAAAAAGCATAGCTAGAACGGTAATTTTCTTGGTTTTAAATCGAAATTCTTGCCTTCTTGTCTAACATTACTTTACAAAACGGTCGAACTGAAACACAACAGTCAGGTAACAGGAAATCCCAACTGCTACAGTATTTTCGTTTTTCTGCTATTTAGGCGCTGTGCGCGAGATCCAGGAACTTGTTTCGGGTGACACCACACTTTAGCATCGGCCGGAATCATAAACTGACTTCCCCAGTTAATTAAGATAATAAGCATGGATACTTTTAATGCTGCTTCAAGATAGCAATACGTACTTAAATATATTTTTTATACTTTTATTTTTAAAACTAAGTTGTTCAGCAAAATATTGACACATTCTCCTTTTTTATCTCCTTTTTAAGCACGCCTAACCTCGTCCCCAGGGCCTCTGTCTCTTTTTGACATCGGAAGGCGAGATTTTCGATTAAAAAAGAGAAAGAGGCACTTGGTGACGAGGTTAAAGCATTTTAAATGGAATTTTCTTTACCTTGTATGTCTCTATATTTATGCGTAAATATCTCCTAAACTCTTCCTGGTCTCGAAGTCGGAGCTCAGCGACGATATTAGAATAGGTATCTTTTTCATACCTACTGCAGCCACGGCTTTACCCTTATTCTTGGTGGTTTTCTTTTCCATTTTCTTTTTCCCAACATATCTTCGTTTAGCCAAGAAATCTCTGTATTTTCTTACGGCAACAATTTCCGTTATTATTATATTGTGCTGGAGAAAATTTCAAAGTTAAAAACGAGATCAAATAAAGAGCAGGAAAGGAAAAGAGCTAAGTTTACTAGGCTAATCTTCGACCACTACATACGCATACACAGCATGGATTTTATTTTAAAAATACGTTAACGTGTGGCAAGATTCCCAAAATGTTATGCAAAAGAAAAATTATGTACCTGCGCTAAAAGAAAAGTTTATGTGGAAGCCCGCGTTAATATTTTCTTTCCCACCCCTAAATTATGGTATTATAGATTGGCGTTGTGCTTCTCAAGCCACCCTATACGATACTATAGACATGTTGAATTAACAACCCATTTGGCACCACTTTATAGAACAAATTAGAAAAATCGCTTCATCTCTAACAATGGAAAATCTGTACGTACAAAATTAAAACATGTACCACAACTAAATTATTGACAAATAATGTAATGAAACATATACAAAACAATTAATACTATCTCCCGAAAGTATCACCTATAACTTTGATATTAGAGTGTAATCTACAATCCCGGTCATAATATATTGGAACTAAGCACCAAAAATTCAAACATCAAATTCCACAAGTACTGCCAAAGTGTTCATAGATATAACTACGGAAAGAATGAAACTTTTCCAGTTTACCAAAGACTTATCTTAGGTACTTTGGTATAGAAGAAGTCGTGGCTATCCAGCACGGATACAGAAGGGGATTGGTCTCGCTATCCTCCTATTTTCGTGATCATACGCGGTTTCTCACCAACACCAACAGCTGGTGCAATTGGCACGAATCAGCATAAAACGCCAAAAGTTCCAAAATTAATGGCCTGTATTGTAGATCCTTGTGCACTTCTATTTCGTCACATTGATGTTTAGCGAAAATTAACGAAGAATTAGTTAATTTTATTTAACCGCAACTTTGTCGTCTCATGTCATTTATCACCCACCCTATAAATACGTTCTCTTTTATCACTAACATGAATTCCATATGTTAATCTCTTCGTTACGGTTGTTAATAAGGTAGTTATTTCCTTTTAATCACCATTTGAATAAAACGTTTTTCTTAATTCTCTAGACATAAATAAATCATTGCGTAATATTACGTCATCTTTTCAAAAAGCCCATTCAGTATATTTTAATGAAAAGCAGATTACAGATTCGGATTCCTTGTCAAGAAAAGAAAATTATTTAAAGTTATTGGTGAATCAATAGACTAGCTTCTAGTCTTTCGCGAAAGAACCAGGAAAGTCTTTCGCGAAAGAACCAGGAACACAATTAACGTGTGCGAGCGAAAAACTAGGCCATTTGGCATTGAAAACATAAATGACAAGAAAACCAGATAAGATTAACAGACGATACTCTCGCGAAGTGCTTGATTATTTATAATTACATATTCTATATAATAAAAGCACAAAACAATAACATGAAGCTTAGGTTCTTCGCAGATGCTTAAAGTGATTTTTTAAAAAGACATCTCTGAAATGATAAATAAAAAACCTCCATGATAGAGAATGTTACTTGAAGCTGACTGGTAAAATTTTATACAAACGGAATAAAAGTAAAAACTGAAGATAAAATGTTTGAGAATGGGCGAATCTCTAGTTCTTATCACCAAGCGCGAGATATAGTATGTTGCATTGCAATACAGAACCTATCTTATAAAACCCGCATGTGGAATGATGCGTCAAGACTAAAGTCTGTATAGAAGTAGCATAATTACATTATTTTCACTTTTACCCCGAAGATATAAAATTGAAATTATTTTTAATCAACCAACCTAATTTGCTTGCAAAAATGTTGTACCTACATAAGGAGTCGAACAAAAAGGATGTCTAAATTTCAGGAGACACAAACAAGAAAAATGCATAAGGCTAGATTTACATTTAAAAAATACTGTCCAGACATTAACAAAACACTACATCTGATCGATTTACATTAAAAAAAATACTGCACTGATATTAACATGTTTTCTATCACATGCTCCTTTGTTTTCGCTGCCACTGTAGCATGTAATGCCAAAATTGATATCCTTGTATAGTAAAGATACCTTATCTCAACTGGTTGTACCAAGATCGAAATGCTTCAACATTATTTTCACTTTTACCCCTAAAATATAAAATTGAAATTATTTTTAATCAACCAATCTAGTTTGCTTGCAAAAATGTTGTACAATACTGAATCTAATACAACATAATACAACAATACAAAAAAATCAGAATTACAATCTATTATAAATAACAATGGAGAAGTCTGGACCAAAAGTGTATTGATTTAAATGTAGTTACTGATTTTATGTAGACTAAACCAAAGCAATGAAATGCCTTGGAACAAATTGTGATAGTATTCACATAGGTAAAACCTACAGTATATATAATTTCTTTATAGAGGTTGAAACATACCTGATAATGAAATTTGGAGCATAAAAATGTTATAGCATTTGTAAACAAGGGAGATGTTTCAATAATAGAGGATGACATTATGGTTGGTCCTCCAACTAATTACTTCTATAAAGTATCCAAATTTCGAAGCCTTATAATTCTAAGATGGTAATGTGAAGTAACTTTTAATTCTAAGATGGTAATGTGCAGTACCTTTTAATTCTAAGATGGTAATGTGCAGTACCTTTTTAAAACCTATAAATGTAAGAACTACCCCTTTTTTGAAATTGAAATTTATATAAAATGCACATTTATATATTGGCTAAATGTTAGGTATTTTCGCTACATCGTATGTGATGTCACACAAATTATGGGTTTTTGTAAAACCACCGACCCACTGACTGGTAACACCGACCACCGACCAACAACCCGATATATATTTCATTGACCCACAACCCAGTAACCCTAACTCGAAACCTGGGAGACTGATTTTAATGGAAGCTTATATAAAAAATGGCAAAAGAGTTTCTGCTCTCCCTCGTATATATTTTTTATTAATTTTAAACATAATTAACCAACGAATCAACTACTCCTTATGTAATTTGGTACGTACCTTCTTAAGACAAAATCACATTGAATTATTCCACTCTCCTACGTAGAATATTTTCTTAATTTTCATCTTAATTACAAATAAATGAAGTACTCCATATGGAGTTTAGTACCTACTATATTTACGTTGAATAGTTTACGTCCTCTTTCTTCAGATATTGACCTGCTCTCCCTCGTATAGTCTTTTCTTAATTTAGTTCATAATTAACAAACGTATCAAGTACTCCATATTCCGTGATCACCCTATTTTTCCCTTTATTTCCAAACATCAGTACATCAGTACATATTAAATTCCGTATGGAGTACTTGATGTGTTTGGTCAAAAGTAAGAGAGGACTCTACAGGGGAGAGCAGATCAATATCTGAAACAAGAGGCCACGATCCACTGTATGATAAACTATTCAACGTTACTATGTGTGAAGATAGTAGGTATCAAATTCCATATACAGTACTTCATTCACTTGTTTTTATGATAAAGATTAAGAAAAGTATCTATGTGGGAGAGCAGAGTAATATCTGAAGCAAAGAGTCAAGCAGAATTCAACGGGGCTTTGTCTTAAGATGGTACGTACCAAGTTCTATATAGAGTAGTTTGTTCGTTGGTTAATTATGTTTAAAATTAATAAAAATATATACGAGGGAGAGCAGAACATTTCTGCTGTTTCTTATGTAAGCTTCCATTAAAATCAGTCTCCCAAATTCCAGGTTTCGGGTTAGGGTTCCTGGGTCGAGGGACAATAAATTATATAAACAGTTGGTGTGTGGCTGGTTGGTGGTTTTACAAAAAACTCCACAAACTTGGACCCAAATTTTGGAACATGACAATATTGGCTACCTAATTATTGATTTTACATTTTTAGCTACAAAGTTTCTTATCTTAGTCAGGGAGCATAGAGCAAAAAATTGGAGTTGAGTATGCAAATTGTGGACATCCTAAAACTACATTCAACAGTTTATACTGGGCTTAGGAGATAATATTGAATTGGTCAGACTGTCTAATCTTACTTTAATCACAAGATATGACAGGTTTTCTTGAAACATGTGAGGGATTTCTATGAGCTCCTAAAAATGGCAAACATTTTAGGTTGCTATTTATCAAAAATAATTATACCATCAGAAAGCCCTTGAAACAAACTGTATAAAGATCCTTTAAATACCAATTATGTTATTTTCTATAGTTTTCAAGTGAAACGTCAATAAACAACTTTCTCAGAATTAAAAAAAAAGAAAGGAAATCGGGAAAGTTGAGCAATTATCTCTGGAAGTCTTTAGAATTTTATATACTATATTCACTAAAATTAGGTGAAAAGTTCCCGTAACACAAGGAAGAAATTTCAAGAGGGCCAACAAAACTTTTTTGTTTGTACAAACCGTTTGAATAATTTCTTAGGTGGTTTTATAATATCCCTCTCATCCCCCCCGCCCAAAAAACAAACAACAACAACAAAAAAACAACTTCTGCTAGCTCCCTGACTATTAGCTGAAAAGGCAGGAAATACTTGTGTACAAAGATTGAGAAAGCACAAAAAGTAGATGTCAGATCAATAGATAGCTACTTTCACCACCTTCCCACGTTTTGATGTGTAAAGATGTATATAGGTAGCTAGCTAGAAAAACACTGGACATAGGCTACCTTACTTCAAGTCCTAACTTATAGATTTATATAGATTTATAGCATAGAGCTAGCTAGTTAACTTGTTGAACATTATAAATCAATGAGTCAAGCATAGGGAAATATGGGTGCATCTAGTAAAAACCTATTATTTACAAAATACTTACTTTTAATATCCAGTTAATATTGAATCATCTTCATGATGCTGAGGTTGCAAGTACGTTGCAGATATATACTCCCTTTTGAAGTGAGGATTCGAACTTGATTTTACATCAATCCAATAAGTGGTGAGATAACTAAAATTATCACACAGTTTGTTATTGTTATTTTGTCTTTGAACATATGAACAACTTGCTAGCTAATGTTTGGAAATGCTCTTCCCACTTCCAGTTGGTTGGCTTAAAAAACAGTCCTGTTTGTTGATGACATTACGAAAACATTATTTTGATATTCTCGTAGCGAAGGAATCTTAAATAAACCTTTTTATGTACTTTCGTTTCCAGCCTATCTTTCTCAAAACATTAATCTTTCTTCTCAACACCATGCTAATGAGTCGCCATGTTGAATTATACAGCGAGATTATAGATGAACCACTGTGACAAAAAATGTTCGAAACAATTAATCTTTTGATTAATCTAAAGAATCCTATTGAAATCGCACAAGCAGAAAATTCTGCTTGTCAAGTGGACTGTCCGTGTAGAAAAATGTACCAGTCCCTTTCTCCAGGAGGTGCGCGCGGCTTAAAATATTTTTTCCGTAACTTCCGATATACCGATTTTCCCGATTTTTAAAGAAAGGGACTCCAGTCTAGTAAATTAGGGAAGCGTTATCAACTGTTACAAAATATTCAATAATGGGTTGCTAAACCTAAATAAAAGAAGGCTTTGACCGGATATTGTGATAAGCCATAACATCGAATTAAAAACTTGAAAAAGTATCCTATGCGTAGAATCCACATCTGAAGTCCGTTTCAATAAAAACAAACTTCAAATTTCGGCCTAATAAGGAAAGGTCAAATAGCTTATATATTTTCCTTCATCTTGGTCAGTATATTTACGGTGGCTTGGTTGTGTCATAGTTAGTTTAAATTAATATTTCCCTATAAGTCAGACTTAATTTTAAAAGTCAGACTTAATTTTCAAAGTCGGACTTAATTTTAAAAGTCAGACTTAATTTTAAAAGTCTGACTTTTTATTAAAAGCCAGACTTAATTTTAAAAGTCAGACTTAATTTTAAAAGTCGGACTTTTTAATAATGGGCCATGAAATGCTGTAGACGTAATCACAAGGCGACGTGTAACATATCTCGCTTGTCCAAACCGCGTTATATCTGCACAAAGAAACTCTTTCTTGAACAGACAAGACAAAAAACAGTGTTGTTGTTTTGCTATGGCGGAGGAATATTTGAATCACGCTGCGGAGGTAAAAATTATACTTTCTTATCTTGTTGCTAAAGTACTTTCAGTGCACACACTTTATTATTTTATACTTAGCTTAGGCTTAAATAAATAAACAAGTATTTTTGAACAAACTTTCACAACCACTGTAATATCCTTACCTTAAAGATAAATCACCGTAGTATTTTGACATTTCATTTGTTATACAGAGTGGCATATTTATTTTATTCGTTTGTTATTGGCTGTATCTTTTAAAATTTAACTCAAATATATGGACCTGTAGGGAGTACTCTAACACTCAAGTAGCGTTAGGCAGGCGTGAGTTGAGATAAGATATATGAGACATAGCGATATGCTGTGCTTGATTGTACAAGTGAGGAGTTTATGGTTACCATAAATAGCTTGATATTTCCAACAGGTTCAGTAATGTCATGTAGGCTGTCTTGACCCATGTGGGAGTGTGCTGAGGCGATTAGGTCCAGTGTTATTGTCGAGTTGATATTTTGGAGGCGATGAGGCCTCTTAAATAGTTGTATTGCGGCCTCTTTCAAGTGACTGGTATATGCTTGCAATGGTTCCATTTCCTCCAACTTCTATGTTTTTATTGTGTCCAACTAAGTTAGCCGTTAATTGTCTTTGTGTGTATCAATTTTGATTGTTTATTCCGTATAATCCCAATCAAACAATAACAATCAAACAATAACCACTGCGGTGTGACAAAATTTTGAGTCTGCTGATTTCACTATTGGACCACCAGGTTTTATTTCTATGTCACCAGCAATCAGTAACTGAAGCAGTTTTAGAATGGCGACATTTAAAAGTAATTTTAAACTTCCTTGTATTATTGTTTAAGACAATGTTCCTTAACGATATCACCTCGGTGCCTGGCAGGGATCATTGTCTCTTCTTTTTTATTGTTTATCTTCTGTTTTTTCTTTGTTCTCGTTCACCTTTTATGTTTTTGTAGTACCTAATTTTTTTTTAGTGTTTTTTTTTTAAAGTGACTTAATGTTGTAATTTAATGTTCTTGAATAAAAAAAAAAATAATGAAAAAAAAAGCGATATAAATAATAGCTTTATTCACCGAAACCGATAAGAAGCCTTAAAATCAAAAATGTGGCCATCGTTCGTGTTTCTTAGATATGCGACGAAACGCAGTGTTGGCACTGGCTCTGTAAGCTTCTAATGTTGACGATATCATGACTATGTCTAGCGATTGTACTGCCCGTTAAATGTTGTATTTGTATGTAAATTGTACGTTGCTTTTTTGTGTGTGTATACATTGAGCTGCGTATCGTAGAAGAAAAATGTTCTCATGTGTTTACTGAAAGCCTAAATGATATCACCTTACTTTTATCAGATAGTACAGAATCAAAATAAAAGGCAATTCTCTGAACTATTTATCGATTTTAGGTAAACAAACTACTACTAACTACAGCTAGCTAGTTTTAGCAAAGATTTGCCACGTCAGTCATAATTATAAGTCAGACCATATCGATCACGTGATTTAAATATGTGCAGTACAAAGAAATGTGTATCACTCGCTAAGAATTCGGGCGGGTAAAAAAGGTCGATGATATTTCCAGTTAAATTGAACTTTTCTAACTTCACTACGAAGAAATTGTTGGTCGATTTAATAAATGATCAAAGTAAAGAAGTAATTCTCTTGAGTGATATAAATAAACCTTTTGCAAAGAAACGATAATAAAGAGCTTAAGATTATTATCAATTTAAGTAGTTTAAAGCAATATCAACCGCTACAAGAGTTACCAAGGAACAGGCACTTTTATTGATGAGATATTTGGTAACTCCAAAAAGCATCGTAGAAACTAGTATCATCCCATTAAGCCTCAGTGATCATGATCTAATTGGCTTCGTAATAAACACAAAATAGCTAAGGTTTAAATCAAGAATTATACGTTGGCGTCACAACTATTCAAAATAAAATCCTGATCACGTTTTGTATGAACTTTTGTCGCATGACTTTGAACCCATTTATAACATTTCGTTTTTAACGTAAACTAGAAGCCGCGGTCGGCTTAAAATATCTCGCGGGTTGAGAACAAAATTGAACTGGTATTAGATCTAAATACAAATTCATTCAACATGGGCTTCTACATGCTTACAGGAGTAAGTGAATAGGCTTGGGTAGTGTTGATTACACGATGAAACTGTTGCTTTTGCTTTAAGGTTATGATTTAACCTCAAGTGAACCACTTATCCTCCACTTGTATATATGCGCCCCTCGTGTTTAGACGTATAAAATCACCTATATGCCAAATAATTTTCATTTAATTTAACTTATGCCTTGTAATGAAAACTACCATAATTATTCGATTTTTGAAACGCGTTTTAGGTGCGGCGCTTATTCGAGGGCGGCGCAAATTTCATTTTTATGCTAGTATATGTACACTTTTTCTCTTTTCAGAACAATAAATTTGAATTTCAGGCTCATGTTCTTAATAGATAATTCCAGAATTTATATTTATGCATTGATTCAAATATTTTGTCCAAATTAGAGAAATAAGGTAACACTTACATGTAATTCTGAGAAATAAGCGCCGCATTTGATATTATAATGCGGCGCCTATTCGAGGGCGGCGCTTATTGCAAATTCCAGCAAAAGTGCGGCGCTTATTCGAGGGCGGTGCCTAATCGAATAATTACGGTATAAAAAAAAGATACTAAAACTTTTTTCTATACTTGACCTATTTTTGTTTTCGGCACCCTATTCTGAGAAGAAAAGATCCCGCATAAGGGGAAAAAAGGGAAGATGTGAGCGAATTGCGAAACGGTTAAAGCATACAGTTAAAGTCAATCGTATTGAAAAAAGATATTGCGGGAAGACCTTTTTTCATACACAAAAACCTTGGTATACCAAAGATGCTCTTAAATATCTTCGGGCTTACTTACAAAAACACGGAAAAGATACTTTAAGATCAGAAACTTTTACGGGAAAAAACTTCCACGAATTTCGTGGTTTGTTGGCCTTTTCGCGAAAGGTGAATTCTCGAAAATTTTCAAAACTTGCCATTCGCGAAAACTTGCCTACGAAACATCAGGCAAAAGTTTATTCCCGCGAAAATTTTTAAATTTATCTACTCATGTGCAAAAGTTAATTCTCCCTCGAAACACATGTACAGTTAACATCCGCTATCTCGAACACTCAAGGGACCGGCCAAAAAGTTCGAGATAGCGGAAATTTCAAAAATTTCAATTTTTTTAGTAAGCCAGAATACGCCAGATATTTTGAATTTTTTCGGGGACTTTATTAGCGTAGTCAAAACCAATATATTACATCAAACGCACACGAAATTAAAGGGAAAGTAAAAATAGCTAATTAACATCCATTTATTTATTTATTTATTTATTTCCGTGGAAAGAAATGAAAAATTGAAGAGTGCTTCCTATTTTTTATTCTATCAGAATCAATCAGTTGTTGAAACTTGTGTAACAACTCTTGCATTCCTTTTCCTCGTTGCTCACTAAAAATATATATTTTGCAATACATCTAAAGCATGGTCGACATCATAAACATTTGGAGAGTGAACTTCTTCATCAACATCATCATCAATTGCATCTTCGCACGTATCCTCATCATTACACACTGCTAAGATGTCTTCATCTGCAAGCATCAACGCTTTTGTTACAACATCATCATCCGTCGAAGCGAGAGTGGCACCAGCAAGACCTTCCGGAATTAAAGTTGAATCTTTACTCCTCAGTTCATTCAAATTGTCATCGAGTTCTTTGAAGGGGTCATCTTCATCGTCAATTGCGTGTGAATGATTTTTATTAGAAATATTTGCCTTACAGAAGCAATTTATAATGGTCTCCTTTGTCACAGCATTCCATGATGAAGCAAGCAACTGGAGGACTCGAAGTAACGTCACTTTCGGCAATGATTGAGTGACATCCAAAGAACGAACACACCCTGATCCATTGGCTGCGTTACGGAAGTGGTGTTTGGTGTTAAAAAGATAAGCTTGATATGAGATAAGTCATCAATATGCGGATGAGCAGGGCATTTGTCAACGATAAGGGCTATATTTCGATCTTCCTTTTGAAATTTAGCATTATGCTCACTGACCCATTCCTCAAACCGAGAGCTATCCATCCATCTTTTTGGTTGTGCTCTCTATCTACATGGTAACGTCTTGACGTTTTTGAAGCATCGTGGATTCGCACTTTGTTATATTTCCCGCCAGAACACTTCTCTGATCTTAGATGAAAAGTTTTCTTAGGTAGACATTGATAAAAGAGGCCGAACTCGTCAGCGTTGTAAATGTTCTCGAGTTTGAAATTTGTTAACAATGTAGGCAACGTAATTTGGTTCCACGAAGATATCATTTCCGGTGTGACGGAATTACTTTCACCAACGACTGCTTTGAAACTAACACCATTTCTAAAAAAACATAGTTGCAAGTAAAAACAATGCGTAGGATAAAAAAAACTAAAACATTCGAATGTTTAGACATAAAATCGAATTTCTAAAGAAAATCAAAAAAGTCTGACCAAAAACAATGAGTGCTGAAAAATTCGAATGTTTAAAACATAAATACGAATATCAAAACAACAGCACAAAAAAGTCTAAGCAAAATGCAAACAAAATTAGATTTAATGAAACTTGTTACCGAGGACGACGAAATAGAGCTATTGTTACAGATAGTTGTGAAAAAGAATCTTACGTAAAAGGATATCACGTGTACAAATCTGTATGTGTCCCTCAAATAGGGAAAAGTCTGTCGACCGAAAGAGAGCCAACGAATCCAGAAGACAAGTATGCTGTTTGCGTG
The DNA here is from genome assembly GCA_027564595.1 of Bythotiara depressa. Lineage (NCBI taxonomy): Eukaryota > Metazoa > Cnidaria > Hydrozoa > Anthoathecata > Bythotiaridae > Bythotiara > Bythotiara depressa. The sequence continues at coordinate 5,061 of JANTOQ010168701.1, read as the reverse complement.
AAGAAAGACAACAAAATCGTTGGTCATTTTCTCCTTGGGAAAGTAGGAAATTTCGCTAAAACCATCTCCATTTTGCTACGAGCAGATGACTACGCTTCAGGCACAGTGATGATCACTGGTAAACCAGTTCATTTAGGAGACGGAGATGGAATGCAAGTTCCGTGCAAGTTAATGTTACGTGGGAGAAAAAGGGCCATAGAAATACTTCAGAAAAACTTACATTAGATATTCATGTAATTGATAGTCCTGTATAATATAAGATGTTAGTGTGTAAAGTATCAGTATTACCTTTCTTTCCATCGTCGAAGCCAATCGTCAGATGCCATAAAATCTTTGTAGCCTAGCTATTTGGAATATTGTAAAGCTTTTTCCTTTATCAACGTGCCATCCAGCGAAATATTTTGGTTTCTTATTGAGAGGAACCATCGCAAAACACATTTATCTAGTCTGTCATAATCACTCTCACGAAGCTTTCTTTCTTACTTGAAGATGATTCTAGCGCACCAAAACATTTGGCTTTATTCTTAAGCCAGATGGAAATGGTGTTTGGTGGCACCCCATACTTTTGTGCAACAGCTTTATTAGATAGACATTTTTCAAGATCCCTTAGAGCATTGCATTTATCCGCTAAGCTTTTCACATTAAGCTTTCTTTTTGTGTGCGACATGTTGGAAAGTTGTCGTTGCAAAGAAAAAAGTAAGCAACAAAAATATTCGAATTTTCATGTAGAGTGATTTCGAAAAACATTCGAAATTTCATGATTCTATAAAGTAATAATTGAGAAAAAGTTCTAGATAGCGGACAAAATGTGCTGAAGGGATCGAATTATTGGTTCGAGATAGCGGAAAACTCTAGATAGCGGAATTCGAGATAACAAGCAAATTTATAAGGGACTTGACCGTGAGTGCTGAAGGGACCGACAAATTTGTTCGATATAGCGAAAAGTTCGAGATAACGCGCCTTCGAGATAGTGGTCGTCGACTGTATTTTGCGTTTCTTCCTTCACGCACACACCCTATTTTAGCTATAACCCGATGTGACCACTCTCCTAATCAGAAGCTGTTGGGATAAACACGAAACCTCCTGATTTGGGGGAAATTCAAACAAATATTCAAGATGCGGATAATAATATATTTCTCATGATATATCCAAACCGAAGTCCAATGATTTTCACTTTAAATCTCGAAAACGTCGGGAAAAATTTATCCTAAGTTCTAATTAGTTTTCTACTAGACGCATCTATTCTCTAGCCTCATCACTAGAAAGTCAAAGAGAATTTGCTTTTGTTAAGAGAAACGAAAACAACTAAGATTCTTTAATGCCAAAACTCAAATTAAAACCACGCAAAGATAGAATCCTAACATAATCACAGAAGATATAACAGTAAACATAAATCGGTAATCATCAAGGAATCCGAATCTGTAATCCGTTTTTCATTAAAATATACTGAATATGATTTTGAAAAAGATGGCGTAATATCGCGCAACAGAAACGAGATCGTATTTCGTAATATACTATATGTACGCTATATGTAATACTATATATATTATTTAATGCTTTTAGCACCTCCATTTTAATTTTAACCTCTGGAAGTGAGGTCTAATATATAGTATTACGAAATACGATCTCGTTACTTATTAAAAATATTTAAGCTTCTGATTATTCTATTTATTGTTAAGCTGTATGCCCGAACTGATATATTTAAGGAACGGTATATACTCGTTCTCAAAATCTTTAGAAAAATTATTTTTTATACCATTCGAAAGGTCTAGTGATATATATCATTTATTTGTAATAAGAAATACAAATTTAAATTTGGAAAGGGGGAAAACGGGGGATTTCGATCTAATTGTGTTGTTTTATTTAACAAAAGGCATTACAAACAATATAAAAGATAATTAATTAGCGCGTGCCGATCAAATTTATTTTAATTTATATACTATATACTTTTGCGTCTTCATATTATTAATATTTTCTTCCAAATGGTTTAAGAATTCTCCCATTAATTAAGACGCGACTTTATTATTTCGCATAACAAAAGTATTAAAATGTTAAAATGAGTATACTGGTGTTTTGTTCCTTAAACAACGCACTTAGCAACGTGTTGCAACGGTTTTAGTGACTCTTAAGGTAGCAATGTGCCCGGTATGTTTAACACCAATCATTCACTTATATGGCGGTGATCAGTTATTTGCAAGAGTTAATCAAAATTATTTTGATTAATTAGCTTGCTATAAGTTAAATGAAAGCGTTTTTATACACCATCATTTCTTGATTAAACTTTTTCAATTTACTTTTTCTCTATAGACTTAAGATCTTTGGTAAATTAAGTACTGAACTAACCGTGCACCGATTGCGCCCTAGAGCAGGGGGGCTGAACCAGTAGCTTGAGAATGGTAAGGATTAGGGACACGTTAAGGCGTCAAGAAATGGAAATGTCTATGAAATAACTATGAAGGGATATGGTGAGAACAAAGCAAAGAAAGATGTTAAGAGCTAACGGGAGGGACTTTGGGGTTGAGAACAATGATTCGGAATTAAAATGGATGGGTAACACTGCAAATTAAGATAATATTTAAGTATAATAATGCATAAGTTTCACTTTTTCATTGTTTAAACGTGTTTTTCTCAAAACAACCAATTCCTAAATTTAAAACACGGAAACTCAGGAATAATGAGCTTTTATGCGATAAAACTTTGCTTGCTTTCTTCTTCTTCTTCTTGTACAGGGACTGAACTAACTTTCGTGCAATAGACCCAGCGGAAATTACTTAATAGTATCAACAAATATGGTACTTGGCCTAAAAATAGACGAAAAAACTCTACGTATCTTAAGGTCGGACTATAAAAAGATACATACTATATTTTAGTTCAGGACCTTCAATGAATCAATCTAATCAAACTCACCAAATTTTCCATTTTGAGTTCTGCAGATATATTGTCCCAAGTTATCCATTGTTTTGGGGATATCGTGCCTAATTAATTATTCACATAATTAATTTTTTATCACTTTCTCTCCATTTTCACGTTTTATCTAATCGTATGTAACAATTGGACACAAATATTTCCATAAAAGCGTATATGCCAAGAAATTAGTTTTAAGTGGGATGTACTACCTTAACGAAGTATTATTTAAAAAAACGGAGACACCTTTTGTAAATGAAAGAAAGACGCTTCGAGCCATGTGTTTTTTTTATAAAAAACGTTCACGTGGAGGGGACATGGAGCTCGTTTTACACGAGTGACAAAAAAAAAGTTAATAAGTTTTTTCTCTTTTCCAAAGTAAATCCAGGAAAGGTGAATCATACCATTAAGTAGAGGAATAATACAGGATATAAAAAATATATACTTTTATGTAAAAATTATTTGAAGAAAAGTAGATATCTTCATAATACTGAACATGTGTGGTACAGTATACTTAATTACATTTAATGTTTTTAGTTTATAATTTTGATCATAAAAGCTGCAGCTTTGTATTTCTAAGGTAAGTTTGACCAAGGATTTGTACATTCATTCAAATAAAAACAATGTTTCAAACTTGAACTGCCAAGGATTTTCTAAAATCACTTCCAAAAACGCTTTCCACGTATTCGTGTTAAAGGTACTATCCCTCAAATTATTTTATTGGCCCATCCGAAGGAGTATATAAAGTTGTAAAAGTGTGCCAAATATTACGCGCTATTACCTCGCCTATCTTGAGATATTCCCAATAAAAGTTGCCAATTTTAATTTTTGGAGACCAATTTTAATTCCTTCGTTTCAACGACCTTTCAGATCAGGCTTGTCGATTTGTATGTCGGTAGCTCGACGGTGATTATTTTGGATAATTCGTTAAAAATAAATGTGATGTTTTTTATTATATTTTTTTAATCGTTTTTTATGCATTTTGTTTGAACTCTCGATTTAATCGAGTCACTTTTGAAGAACTCTGATTGGTTCGATTTTGTCATGCGTAAAAAATGTTCAAATTAGCCAGCTGGCTTCTTTCCAAGGAGAAGAGGAAATCAACAACCAACAAGATGGCTGAAAAACTACATACATCGATAAAGAAAACAAAAACTACTCACTTAGCTACGCGAATGTTATTATCTGACGGAACTTATAAACATTGATGTTGTATAAAAGAAAGAGTAAACTTGTGGAAGAATGAAGACCTCGCTAAACATTATATAAGATTGGTATGTGTTTTGTTTACGTTTGTATATAACCACAAAAACTGACTATAAGCAGACCCACATAGTAGCTAACTATTTTTTCTCTAGTATTTTTAAAAATCACGTTTGTCTTTGTTTTTAAGGTATATCCGATGATGAAACAATCTTTATAATTGATTCGTTGATATATAGCCCACCAGCTTGCTAGCTATAGTGCAAATGGTGGGTGTAGCACACTAGCTACGTAATGAAATGTGGAGTCCTCTTTTGTCTTCTGTTCATCATAATCCTCCATACACCACACCACTCTAACTAGCTAAATATGAAAAACTTATTATGTATAGCTAGCTAGACTGTTAGTCTTAGTAGTCTCATACAGTATCTTTTTATTATAGGTACGAAAACAAAAATACAGATCTTCCTCCTCGACCGACACCCATTAAAACTTCATCAGGAGATAGCCACCTTTTCACACAAGCAGTGATTGCATGGAAGTAGATAGACCCCTGAGGAAGGAAGATGCACCTGCAGTTGTTGTAAAACCTGCATAAAAAACTTTATAAACATGGTATTATTTATATTTAGTTCGTCTGAATTAGTCACACATTTGTATTTTACTTATATAATTATCCGATATCAAAGAAGAGAAAGAAGCCCTGCGTTTTGCGTGGTACGAGGTTGTTTTGTAACTATATGTTATTGAAAACGAACTTTGTTTATAATTATCCAGGTAAAATTTCAGGTGTTCTTATTGTTTGTCAATTAAAAAATTATTTTAAATTTAATTATGCAAAACACAGCTGCTTTCCATGGAAATGTTTTATAAAACTGACAGTAAAAAAACTAATTTCTTGACATATACACTTTTATGGAAATATTTGTGTCCAATTGTTACATACGATTATAT